>OMKN01023073.1:0-10937 GCA_900302345.1 Melanonus zugmayeri | reverse complement strand
CGGATTGTTGACGGGGGACAGACGGGAGTATCATTACTGCAATCCGGGGCCCCTGCACACGTGGGGCCCTAGGCTACAGCCTATGCCAGACTGTGCATTATATATATATATATATATATATATATATATATATATATATATATATATATATTAGGGGTGTAACGGTTCACAACATTCATGGTTTGGTTCGATACGATACAGTGGTGTCACGGTTCGGTATTCTGTTCACAGAATAATTTGGAAAAGCACATTGTTTGGTGTGGAATGCTACTCACAGGTAGGGTCAGGGGTCGTGTGGGGAAGCATACAGAACTTAATCTGGGCTTCATGATAGAGATGCTTTCATCCAGTCCAGAAGCACCCTGAGACACAAGACAGTAAAAATACTTAGTACTTAACTTCGATGCCATAACTGTCGATTTTCAACCTTATCTCCAACTACTACTATATAGTCAGTGAGAAACACCAACAGTTGTTGCCGATGCTCTGTCTCTGGGGCGCAGCTGCCCAGATCTTGGTCCAGGCAACATGGAGGAAAGGTAAACATTGTGCATTTACATATAATACCCACATTGAAATGATACAAAGCCTGTTTAAAAGCAGTGAAGTTCCCCTTTAACTATTTAAAAAGGACACAATAAGGATTCCTTGGAAATGTAGAATCATGAGATTCCATGATTGGATGAGATTAGGGCTGAGCGATATGGCCTATAAATAATATTGCAATATTTGTAGGCTATAACCGTGATACATGATATATATATCTCGACATTTTTAAATCTCCTCTAAAGTACTTCATAAATGCTTGATTTAACCATTCGATGCCTACAATCACACCGGTATGATGACTCTAGTCGTCTCTGCATTAAAACATTCTCTATTGGAACAATTTTAATGCATGCAAAAATTGGGAAATCACAACCAAGTTAAAATTAACAAAACAGTATTTATTCAAACCAGGCAATTGCACACAGGCATTTAACAGCTGTTAAATTAACATAAATAATGGCATGATGTAGGCCTGCTGCCTACATACAGTGGCCTAGTTCTACAGAGCTCAACAAAGACCTTTAATAAAAACAGAGCTCAACAAACACCCTTAACACAAACAGAGCTCAGAGCAACAAACAAGTGCATTCAACAAGAGACCCTGAGAAAGACATTTCAAAACAACAAATTAAAGTGCACTTCTTGTGTGATGTTTCTGACAACAGGGCATTTCAAAAACAGTCAAATAAAAATAGCATAGAGTGTGAACCACAGAGGCAGAGGACAAACCAACAATAGCAGTCACATCACAGGTGTGTGTGTGTGTGTGTGTGTGTGTGTGTGTGTGTGTGTGTGTGTGTACTATATTCCGACTGGTACTAAAACAGCCTTTCCGATGGGGAACTGGTGGCAGGCACACACATAATTTTGCACCAAATGTTTCAGGTTTGGGAACATTTCCTGGCGGTCCTTCCACCAGACGGCAGGGGATCTGGTTCACTGTCAGGGCCAACAGACTGCAAGCAGACGTTTAGCTCTTTCTGCGCGGTGGCCGGCTCTCTCCTCCTCTTCCACCTGAATGAGAAGCTGTGTACCACCTTCTCGTCTTTTATGCTTCTCTGAAAATAAAAATAAACATTTAAAAACGTTATAATAATTGCAAAGAAATCCAACAATTCAGTCACTCAGCCTAACACCAAAAACTATTTGTATATATTTTCTAAAGACCTCAGTCAGATTTATCAGATATATGCTTTATACATTTTTGATAATGATAATAATACACACTTAATTGCAGGAAACAATATAAATGCTCTCAGTGTTATGTTTACCAGTAGACTGTTATAACATTGCCGATAATAAAAATGAGTGAATTAAATATTATTTTACCACTAGGGGAACACAAAGACTCACCAATCGCAAGGTGCAGCTGATGGCCAAAAGACTGCAGTCTTGTCCACTTGTTCAGGCTCACAGCTTTGATTACGTTAGCCCCGTTATCGGTGGTGATGCACACTTGACAAGCTTCTGTTAAGATCCATGACATGAGAGCATCTTGCAAGCCTTGTGCCATTATCTCGCCTGTATGATCCTCGGGGAAAATTCATTCGAAGGCATGAACTCAACTCCCAATTGTCATTGTAATGTACAGTGAAACTTGGATATGGCTCACATTCTGCTGGACCACAAATCGGTAGTTGGAGAAGTGGGTCTCATTTGTTCGCTGGTGGGCCAACTCTTCTCTCACTGAAATGTATTTGCGACCAGGTAGTCTCACAAATCAGACTTTATATTAACAACAAAAGTCTGATGGCAGACGAGCTCAAATCAGGGCGTTTCATTTTCTTTCTTTCAAATTTATTTCGAACAATCACGTTCCTGGGGTGCGGGGATCTGTAGCCGCACGTCACATGGAATGGGTCTCTACTGGAAACAACCTGACCGGCAGAACCACAACACACGTGATATGGCTGAACATTAAATCTGGGATCCAGAAGAGGACTGATAACTAAAACGATAGCATAGTCTTCCCATTCCCTCTCCTTGGCCAACCGCGAACATAAACACGGCCAGCACTGGTAAACTAAACTTTTCCCGTAGCCGGTTGGAAGACAAGCTAAAACGTCCTGTCCAGACAACAACGTCCTTAGACACAGTGTCTGTAAAGGTTTAAAATCAAACCCATGTAGTAGACTGGCCACTGTAGAAATACATTTCTTAAAATCGTCTTCTGAAACCTCCATTTTGACACTCTCAAATGAGTTTCTCTCCGAGTCCGGAGGGCTATCTCCATAACAAAACAGGAAACCCTGCGTAACTCCACCCCTGACACTTGCTGGTTTCCGGCACAGGTGCTGTGTAGCCTCCCCCCAGAAGTTCGCCTATAGCGTTGTCGAACTTCTGGATCCGGGATTAGCGACCAGGCAATTCATATTTAGAATCAAGTGTCTTGATGAGTTTTTTGAATCCGGGCTTTTCTACTACACTAACTGGGGCCATGTCTTTGGCGATGTAGTTGGTTACTGCGGCCGTGATTTCTTTCCATTTTGGAGTTTTTTGTCATATGGGACTGATTTGGAAAACAAAGAAGCCAGAGTCATTTGCTTCTGGGCTGGTTCTGGTTGCTTTGGTCCGCGTTTTATTTGCTGTGGGTGGAGATGTGGACATGCAGAGGTTCAGGCATTCTTCGTTTTGCAGTGGGTAGCATTTCAAATGGTGAAACTAATTTGTGGTACACATTTGTGGTTTGTCTGGCTGCTACCTTTTGTGGCAATGGTTTGGCTGCATATTTTGCATATAACCGAGGTTTGTTCAACGTCTTCCTTGCGATACCCAAAACAAGAAAAAATTATGTGACAATTTGTACTCAATGTTCGCGATATAGTCATTTACTACATCCCGCGTAGAACAAGCCGCAATACATCGAGCATATTCGATATATCGCCCACCCCTAGATGAGATCCACGCATGTATGATACAATTGGCTGCCCATGCCAGTAAGTTTGGTAATGCTGTAATGATGCAAATGCATGCTCGTCTCAATTTACAAAAACAACATCTAATGGGGGGCCCTTGAGGGACCATCATCTTTATTCCATTGTGTCCAGAGGGCAGTAGTAGAGCGAGGAGAGTTGGGAAAGTGTCAGACAGCATCAATGCCTTTCAACACAGCTCTAAATATCGCCACCACACGTCTCCCCCACAACCACCACTGTGCTGCACAGCTGCAACCAATAGAACTCAGCTTGACTCAATTCAATGTGGACTCTACAACACCGAGATACAGCCAAGCATTACATTTATTTGACTCAAGATTATTCATTGGGGTGATGCCAAGAAATACATGTGTAGCATTGACATGGTCCCATACCAAATATATTCAACACCTGTTTTATATTTGCTGAGCGACACATAACACTGCTAGTCTCACACTACTGGAATCATAAAGTGATAAGAAAAGCATAGCTAGATTGATTGTAGCCGATGTCGTCAAAGAAATGCGAGACATTTCTTCACAAGACACCTATTAATTAGGGATGGGGGGGAAATGTTTGATTCATGTGAGAATCTGGATTCTTTGCTTCCGCAATACTTGTATTGTGAGGTTGACTCAAAAATCAACCCAAACCCCAATGTTAAACTACACACACACACTGCAATATTTACAGAATCACAATATATTCGCACTCAAAACATATCGTATCGCAAGGTCCCTGCCAATTCCTGTCCCTACTATTAAATACATTTTTACGAATTGTATTGTATTTTCTCACACATGAATTGCAGTGAGCTCAGCTGGGAAGAGCAATGCTACAGTATTTAATAAGCATAGGCTGATAAATAATATATATATAAATATATAATATATATAGCTTGTACAATGGTTACAGAAACTAGACACGAAGGATACACGCACTCCGCACGCATTTAGGCACACTAGGTGACAAGTGATGAACGAGATATCTGCCTGCCAACTAAACATACAAAGTACTTAGTCAATGTTTGCAAGTGGCTTAGACCATGTTGCAAACTTTATAAATGACTTACATTTGACATGAAATGTCAACATTTTAGAACATGGACAAGATAACATTTGTGACTAACAAAGTGGTTTAGTCCTGTGTAAAACAAAAGAAAACTTCAGCGATGGCCAACGCCCACATGACTGGAACTAGAGACATTTTCCCCATTGACTTCCACTGGTATTCATATCTTAATTCAGTGAACAGGGTTGTTGTTGACTGAAGTATTTGATAGATGTATCATACATTACCTCCAGAGTGGTTTGAGGAATGTTTTTTTTAATCTATGTTCAACTTTACACAGAGAACATATCTATTTAAATCATGGTTTGAAGCTAGATTCAAAACCTTTGTGGGCCTAAGCCGAGGGACTGAACCATTCTAGACACCCACACACGCTTGGTTAAAGATGATCTTGGTAATTCTGTCTTTTTAACTCCCAAAAGTATGTTACGCGTCCTCAATAGCAAAAAAAAAAGATATTATGCTCATGCACAGTGCATTACCATTCAGTGCATTACCATTCATTTAATGGTGGTTTACTTTGGTGGACACATTTTTCATACAACTCGTATCTCCTCTTTATCACACACAAGCACACAATGAGCTATGTGTGCTATGCGCGTCCTATGAGCTTCTAGCCTTTTGGGATAGACGCACAAAACGGATGTTTTCAGGCGTAACTATCGCATGCCTTCAGTTTTCTTATATGAAAACAATAGGAACCTGGTGGGTTGTATTTCAGTAAGCAAGGGCCACTGAAAGCAGTGTTGTCTGTAGGCCATGAGAAAATACTCCACCTCCCAAACTGTATCAAGAGAATGTACTACCAAACAAAGGTGCATCATAAAAAAACATGCTAAGTGTTGTGTATTTTGGGCTAGTGTGACGCCCGTAGGGGGGAACGCAGGGATTATGGGTAGCTTGGGGGCTAGTTTGGGTGTGCTTTGTTAAACCATGTACATGTATGGACGCACACCAACAATAAATGGTAAAAGTTACATCGTAGTTCAAGAATTAATTGTCATACAAGTACCAAGGATATAACAAAAGTGGCGTTGAGGACATCTGAACCGACACATTCTACATAGGTGGAACTCGTCAGCAGCATATTTTAACATGTTTTAATTAGACAAAGCACTACTGTTCCCTTCCTATGGACCACATGGGGTAATACAAACATAATCCAAGCTGGTTTAAAAGCTTTTAGTATCAGGAATAGTATTAGGAAGAACATGGATCAATTTAAACCTCACTGGAGTGGTGGGTGTGGATGCCCTATGGGCAAACACGTTCTACCACGTCTTGATATTTAAACACGTTTTAAATGTTTTGGTTTAACACAAATGATTGCACTTTCGATTGAACTACTCGACTATGAAAATGAGTTCGATACCGTATAGGACTCACTGCCCTGCTGCTCTGCACACGTTACATGAGTAATGCTGGAGCAGGTGTTAGTGTGTCCTCATATAGTTGTTTACTTTGCAGTTGTATTGTAATGTTACCCGGGTTAGGCCATCTAGTGACACATTTTAACTGTTAGCACAAAACACCTGTACTTAAAAACAACAAAAAAGGAGTAGGAAGTCATAGTCAGCTAAGGAAAAGCCAATGAATTTGAACTCATAACAAGTAATATCCAGATAGACACTGACAAGGCCACGACAGATGCCAAACTAGCACCTCCACACTAGCATGCACACTAGGCATCCACAGTAGTATCCACACTAGCATGCACACTCCACACCAGCATGCACACTAGCATCCACACTAGCCATGCACACGAGCATCCACACGAGCATCCACACCAGCATGTACACTAGCATGCACACTTGCAGCTTTACCTAAAAGAGCACTAGCATGCGCTAGCAGCTACACCTATAATAGCACTAGCATGCTAGCTAAACCAGCCACCCAGGGCCAGCATAACATGTACAGCCGGTTAGCATTAGCTATTAGCTGTATAGATATAATAGATATTATATATAACATATAATAAATATAGAGATCTATAGATGATGACATCTCTGCACTCTGGTGTGATTGGTCGGTGCAGCGGGCTCGCGCTGGGAGCACCGCGCATGTGTGCAGCATCGTGCTAACTAGCCGCTAACAGCTAGCCTAGTGACTGTGGGGGAGGCCGACGCCTCCGAGAGTAGCATCAGGTCTAACTGTGTGTTACCTGGTCTACACCGCCTCGGGTCCCGTCTGTACTCCAGACGTGTAGCGTTCCTCCGCTCCGGAAGGTTCTGTTGTTCTCTGGAAGGTTCTGTTGTTGATTAGCTGACTGCTCGTCCGCCGTGAAGCCGCTTCCTCTCCTCGGCCTCCGCTTACGGAGAAACGCGAGCGTAAGATACGGAGAAACCTGTGCATAATATACGTAAAAACACGTGCGTAAGATACATACGGAGAAACCTGTGAGTAAGAAACGGAGAAACACGTGCGTAAGATACATACGGAGAAACCTGTGCGTAAGATACGCAGCTGTACGCTGTTCCCCATCTATATAGATAAATGGTCATTCATCTTTATATTATATATAATGACCAGTTATCTAAATAGAGGGGAAAGATTGCATTACATGATGACATATGAATATGAGTTCTCTTAAACACCTTTGTGCACATATTTAATTTCATTAATTACACAATTGGGCATTATTGAGGTAGATATACCTATAGGTCTTTAATGTGTATTATGATGTCTACCTCTTAGATACTATGTAATTGTTTCGCTTTTTAATCTGGGGATATATTGATATAAAGAAATATGTGTTTATAATTCCATATCAAACATCTAATTTGAATGAGAATTAATTTCCATAAAAAGATAAATACCGGTATCTATATACTATAAATACAAAGCTGGAGAAATGTATGTGACAGCCACTAGATGGAGGCAATGTTACATCAACATCACAGGCAGCAGGGTCCAAGTTACACCACTGAGTGATGAAGTTACACCTCTGAGTGATGAAAGTTTGCAGTGATGAAGTTACACCATTGGTGCGGCCGAGTGTTGGCGATTGACCATAGTTTTGACCTAGTCTTGTTAAATAAAAGGCTTTCATCCGGTCTCGGAGAAAAGCCTACTCTGAATTCCTTTTCCATCAGCCTATAGCCTCGCAATGCACTACATCCTATATATAGTGTCTTTAGTACTCAATAATAACCAGACAAAAGGTGAAAACATATCATTTATTGCACGTGACTGGTGCTTTTTTAACAATTATAACAGAATGAGGTTCCAATACAAAAGCGAAGAACGCATTACACATCCGGGACACATTACTAGGTCAGTCCTTTTCAAAGTCAGATAGGGGAGATTGTGTCCCATGGGCATAAACATCACACACACACACACACACACACTAATGAAGGCGACCTATTTTGTACAGAATTTGTATGCATGGCTTTTTTTGAACACCCCCATTTTGAGTCATAGTTAACAGTACATTTCAGTCATTCTTGGACCAATGTGGGAACATTTTTGTGCTTGCTTGGATAGACATGGACGATGGCAAGCAATGTTTATTGCTTGTTTAAATGATTAAATGATTCAATTTGGTTTAAACCAAATTAAGTGAATTTTAAAATGGCATTTCGCATAGTGCTTCATTCGGAATAAATATCCTTCAAGAACATAGACACGTGTAAAGCATTCACTAACTATAAGCAGGCTTGGACAAAGTTTGAAGGACATATTTGCCGCTTTTCAACCTTATCTCCATCTCTCTGCATTAGGGCTATAGTGTGAAAAAGCCTGCAGTTGTTACCAATGCTCTGCATCTCTGGGGCGCAGCTCAGCGCAGACGCTAAATCTTACCCCAACGCCATCAAATGACGGTGTTGGGGTAAGATGACGTCGGATGGCGCGTTTTGGATGACTAGCGGACAAAAGTAGTGGGGAGATCTGGATGCAACATGGAGGCAAGGTAAACATTGTTTATTGTTTGCATAAACTACCCACATTGAAATGATACAAAGCCGGTTGAAAAGTGGCAAATTCGTCCTTTAAGCATAGCATGAATCGCAAACATTTTCTGCAATTAAATCATTAAATACCCCATTGATATAGGAGCAACCCATACATACAATATTACAAATATGTATTTAGCTTATTTAACTAATATATACAATAGAGAGCTGGCGGCATGTATTATAACAAGATGTCGTAGAATTTGTGTTATGAAAAAAATGAGTGTTTTCTATTCTAATTGTTAGTCATTCTAAAACTGGATCTTTGGCAGTTGATGTACTGTGTTTCAAAAGTGCAACAGACTTCATAATTCCCCTTCATCCAGGTCACTTAGTTATCTTTAAAAAATACACGTAGTTAATTGCTCGAAGGCAGTGTCAAAACCCAATATTCTATTATCGATACTCCTGCATAAGTAATGCTTGTTGTCATTGTCTAATTATTTTTTAGTTTTTCCTTACAAAATGCCATTGTCCATGACATTCTAAAACAGGTTTAACTAAAATAGTATTTGTGTATATAAATACTAGTATATCTACATCTTTTTGTGCTATACATTTCCATAATCTTACATCTCTCCCATATACATATCTCCCCCTCTATCTCTCGCTCTATCCATCTGTCTCTCTCTTTCTCTCAGTGCCTGTCTCTGGGAAACAAAGTTACGATAGCATCTTTAAAATATGATCAAGCCACGTCAAATGCTAACAGCCAAAACAACAAAAACATCAAAGTTATAGTTAGGATTTGAACAATGCCTTCATTTGTTCCCGAGACAAAGAGAAAGAGAGAAAAAGAAAAAGACGTGGCGGTCAGGAACAGCCTCGGTGTCTTCATGTGCTTGTGTGTTTATAAATGTGTGTATAGTGATTTATGTGTGTGCATGCGATCTGTGTTACCGTCCAGCGTCTTCATGTATGTACATCGTACCGTAATGTGTGTGATTGTATGGCAATGTGTTTGTTTGTGTATATGTCTTCCTTTTGGACTACAATACACAACCAGGGACAGCACTGAGCACAGCGTAGACTCATGTCAGTGTACTGATGACGTATGCACGTATGAACATATATCGTTTAGTGTTTCCTATTGGACATATCTAAAAAGATGGGTGCACACTGCCCCCTCAAACGACCACTGTGCCACCCATGGGTGGTGGTTGTGGGCTGTTGGCGGGTGATGTTTTTTGTTTGTATTTAATTCCCGCATGTGGAATCAGCTTTGGCCAACTTCGGCTACGTGCTTAAGACTATTTTATATTTTAAAAAGCAGGAAATGAATGCCTTTCTAAAATATCATATTGTCATATTTGATACAGCTAACAGAATAAATAATAATAATAATACATACATTTTATATAGTGCTTTTCTGAAGACTCAAAGACGCTTTACAAGAGTAAACAATGAACAAACACGCAAACAGAAATAGACAAAATAGTCACAGATACAGAACAGAAAAAAAAAGAAAAAGCTAATTTAGGAGAGGTGAAAGATGGCGGGGGAGGGCGGTCAGGTGACGTAGGTGATCTTGAAGAGGTGGGATTTGAGTTGACTCTTAAATTAAGTGAGTGTGTCAGAGTTCCGGATGGCGAGAGGCAGGGAGTTCCATAGGGTAGGGGCGGCGATGGCGAAGGCTCTGTCCCCTAGGGTGCGGTATTTGGTCTTGGTGATAGGGGTGAGAAGGTTAGCGTCAGCAGAGCGGAGGCGGCGAGTGGGGGAGTGACGATGGAGGAGATCGGTCAGGTATGAGGGGGCGAGGTTGTTCAGAGCTTTGAAGGTGATGAGGAGGATCTTAAAGTTGATGCGTTGCTGTACGGGGAGCCAGTGAAGTTGACTGAGGATGGGGGTGATGTGTTCTCTGGAGCGAGAGTGGGTGAGCAACCGGGCTGCAGAGTTCTGAACATATTGTAATTTTTGGAGGACAGTGGAAGGGAGGCCATACAGGATGCTGTTGCATAGTCAAGTCTGGAGGTGATGAAGGCATGGATGAGGGTTTCAGCAGCAGAGGAGGAAAGGATGGGGCGGAGACGTGCGATGTTACGAAGGTGGAAAAAAGATGTTTTAGTGACGTGGTTGATGTGGGATTTGAAGGAGAGGGTAGGGTCCATGATGACGCCGAGGTTTCGAGCCAGAGGGGAGGGAGTGACTGGGTGACCATCGATGCAGAGTGAGAAGTTCTGGGAGGAGGGGAGGAGGGATTTTGGGCCAAAGATGATGATTTCCGTTTTATTGCAGTTGAGTTTTAGAAAGTTGTTGTTCATCCAGGCTTTTATGTCATTGAGGCAGTTGGTGAGGGTGGAGAGAGTGGTGGGGTGATGGCTTTGGTGGAGATGTACAGCTGGGTATCGTCAGCGTAGCAATGAAAGTGTAGTCCATGACGGCGGATGATGTGACCAAGTGGGAGGATATATAGAATGAATAGAATGGGACCGAGCACTGAGCCTTG
>OMKN01023058.1:0-10226 GCA_900302345.1 Melanonus zugmayeri | reverse complement strand
AGCATGAATACCCCCCCCCCCCCCCTTCAACAAATGGAAAACCTCCCGATTTTAAATGGAGAACCTCCCGACTTTTGGGGTCTCAAGGTTGACAAGTATGAGATCGATTGCTTTTAACTTAAAATCTGCATCATATGCATTTCTTTGTGTGTTTTCCATGATGAGGGTGTGTGCATGAAGCGCAAAATGACTGTTGAAAACACAATCAAACTACGGTAGCGTCTTCCTCGGCACGTTATCTCTTCCACCTGTCTCTCTCTTGCGCTTCCTGCAGAGCGCCCCCTGGGCGTTAAAAATCTATGAATTAGCCGCATCATTGTATAGGCCGCAGGGTTCAAAGCGTGTGAAAAAAGTAGCGCCTTATAGTCCGGAAATTACGGTATATAATTGATGAACATTTTTCACAAAATAGATCATTTCTATTGTCGGCCCTAGAAGCAGCGGATTTGTCGCCTAATGGAGGAGCCTATAGTCATTATCACCGCCCCCTAATATAGTGGTGGTCAGGTGACCCCTAATATAGTGGTGGTCAGGAGACCCCTAACATAGCGGTGGTCAGGTGACTCACCCCGTTGTTTACGTTCTGAGCTGAAGACTTCCCCACCCGAAACCTTTCATACCTGGAGGAGAGAAGAGACGAGATAGGTTAGGGGGGGGGGTCGGACGGCGAACAGCACAATGGAAAGTGCGCAAACGCCGAGGATTGTGTGGTCCGCGGGGCGAACTCTGACCTCTCGTAGCGGAGGAAAATGTTGTTGAGGTCGTCGTTGACGTGGAGCAGTTCCTCAGTGACCTCCTCGTTGGACACGCAGGAGATGAGCTCCACGACGCGCTGCTGCATGGCCCTGCAGGTTCTGTGCAGCTCCTGCATGGAGGGAAACGCATGCATTAACATACGGGGGGGGCTCTGAATTATTCTAGTTGTATTGTAGTGTGCCATGCACACACACACACACACCTGCAGCAGCTGGTGATCTGATGGGTCCTCCTGACCCGGCACCATCTCAGTCAGCATCTCTGACATCACCTTCGTGTTCCCACGCACAATATCCAGCTCGCTGCGCAGCCGGCAGATCTGAAGAAGAGGCAAAAATTTTAGTTTAGTTAAACACACGCACACGCAAGTTTTTCAGCGTGTTGCCGCGTGACTACTTCACCTGTTCGGCCGTGGGGTTGATGGACCCAGGGCCCTGGATGACGGGGGCCTGAGCTTGGGGAGTGGTGTAGACAGGCGGGACGACTTGAGCCGGGGGCTGGGTGTGGGTCTGGGGAGGCGGAGCGCTGTACTGGTGGAGGACGGAGTCACCCTCGGGTGCGGACGCCACCTGGGGAGGAGATCACAGCAGATGGAATCCAATGTTGTTGTTAATGGAGGACTTTGCAAAGGGCTTATAATACAAGCAACTACTGTTCTGCAACACTCCACAAAGGGTGTGGACTATGATTCAGTCTCCATGGCGATAGAAGTCTTAGCAGTGTGGCAACACCGCTGACTTGCCACACAACTGTTGTTGGCAGGGTGTTATTTGGAAAATATTACACTGAGACATGATTAGGCAAGGATATAGGAAATTTGTCTGCAACAGTGATTTCAGTTCAACTACTCCAACATCTGCTGAGTGATATTTAGGGGTGGGTACAAAATAAAATGGATACACTAAATACCGCAATTTTATTATATCAATTCATGGCACATACGTTGTATCGATTGTAATCGTTTACACATGGTTTGTGGCAGTATTACATGTCTGGCTTAATTTGTGGGACCTAGTCGTCATGTCATTGTTTTTATCTCCACTATAACAGTATTGTGATCGTGAGGAAGCCTATCAGTCACTAGATTACTAGTGACTACAATACACTTTTTAAAAGTCAATTTCATGTAAAATACAATGCATACGTCATCAGTATATTGAAATGTGACCCTTGTATCGGGATGTGTATTGTATGGCCAGAGTGTTATGGCCTAGTGTTATGGCACTCTTACCCGCTGAGGTGTGTGTATGGGAGAGAGAGTCTCCAGCTCTGACATGGGGAACTCAATGCCTTTCCTCTTGAGCTCCTCGTAGATCTGGACCACGCCGGTGAGATCCGGACTGCTTCTGAATGCGTCGGCCCATGCCTAGAGTAGGAAGCAAGGGAGCCAAGTAGGTGAGCTGGGTATTGCTATTGACAATTGCTCTCAATAGCACCAGCTGGTTTTTGGTTGTAATACCAAAGAAACTTTTTTTTCAGTACCATACTTATTTAGTTACTTATTTAACACATTTTTCTAACTTCTTCATTCCTTCATCCAGGATTCATAGACAACTGTGTTGACATTCATAACTTCTGTTAAAACTAAATACCAAGTAATCCAAAAGCATTATGTAACTGAGCCATTGCCTTGTACAGGCAGATTATTTTTCCACCAACTCTGCCCGGGCAAACAATACCGCAATGCATTCTGGGGCACTGCCATGGGTTTTGAAAGGCAGTGCGACATCCAGGAATAAACTTGATTTGATTCACTGCCTCTGGATAATCAAACAAACCTCTTGGCTAAGCAGTCTATATCTGCAATAGGTTGATATGCAGCAAATAACATATCTCTGGCCTCAGGCCAAATCCAGAAACATATGTCAGTTAAGTATTTAAAAATGGGACAAAGTTTCCAAACAGGCCATCACATTTTTCCAGTCCAACGGTGAGGCTAAGGCACTGATGGGTTGTCTCCTAGGTGATTTGTTGTTATTCTGAAATGACTGTGGTACACCCATGAGGCATTCCGATGTTGGAGTACATTCCTCCATTCTTACGTTGTAACAGCCCAATGAGGAATAACATGAATGCTTTATCCAAAGAGCTTTGCAATACCGTGAGTGCATACTCCACTCCATTTATAGCATGGGTGGCCCCAGTGGGAATCGAACCACTCAACTTAACACTTTATTAATCCCGGAGAGGAAAATGAACCCTGGCAGTGTTAATGTCATACTCCATCAACTGAGCTAGACAAGGCCAAAAACAAACTGGCGAAAAGAATCAGTAGGACAGAAACTGTATGAAAACAACATAACACAAACTAAATGCTGACAGTGCGCAACAATAAGTGAAGACTTGTTCTCTGGTCATCCTGTTGCTGCCAGCCATGGTGCATTGCATCAGTAAACCATGCTAGTCTCATTAGTGATTGAACTGGAACACGATGAGGACAACAGAGTCCGGCTCAAAGACACGCCGGAGAAACTACTTTAAAGTTGAAAATTGCTTTAAAATCACTTCTAATCGAACCAAAAATGAGGCTGTGATCTGAATCCAAATTCGAACATAAAAATATTTTTCTCGGTTCTTTCTCAGTGGCATTTGTTCTGCACATAACGGGGGAAGGAAAGTTACTATTAAAAAAAAAGCTCCAACAAAAAAAAAAAAAACAGCCACTCTTCAGACGGAGTCACATGATGCAGTCCCCAGAGGAAATAAGAGAGGGGCTCACCTGAGCCTGCCTCAGTTACCTGAGCTCCTGCATGGTAACTGGAGCCCTCTAGACCGAGGGCCGGAAGAAACCTATCACCCACACATCTCTACCTGGGGGACCATAGGACACCAGCAGTGTGCCCTGCCAGACGTACCACCAGAACCCCATACGCCACCTCATAAGAACCTTTTGTCACACAGACAACAGCATCTAGCCATACTGTTCTAACGCACGTCTTTCCACTCTCTCTCTCAAGCTAAATTCTCCCATTAGGTCAATGCAAAATATGAGGGCAATGTGTCTGTGTAATTCCACTTGCAGCCATTTCTCACTTACAAAAGTTACTGAGTTACTATAACAGCTACTCAAAGACTAATACCTTACTTCAGGGCTCTACCGACAGCATCAATTGAATGAATGTAATAACGTAAAACATTTTGTATTATTATGCCCCATACCTGAATTAAGGCGAGCACTTTGTCTTGTACGATTGTTGGGGGGTTGTTCTTGGGGGAGATGATTTTGACGAGCACACCGTCTATGAAGTCCCTGCTTGTAACGAGCGAGTGGAAGCGGTGGCCGCAGTTCTTCACGCAGGTCTCCAGGACCTGCAGCAGACAGTGCAAACATGTCTAATGCACCATTTTACTATTTAATCATTTAGCGGAAATGTGTATCCAAAGAAAACTAACTGATTGTGTGGGTTGTGTCCCTGTGGACACAACCCACACAATCAGTTAGTTTCAGTACTTTTCAGCTAGGATCCCCCCCCCCATATGCAAGATCTATACTTTTAGTTAAACTCTTTACTCACCGTCAGGGCCAGCATCACTTCCCTATAGTTCCTGTTGCCATTTAACCTCTTCTTCACGGCTTTGATGGCATCCTTTGGCCTGCACGCGCGCACGTGCACACACACACACACACACACACACACACACACACACACACACACACACACACACACACACACACACACACACACACCAAGTTATAGCACAATGCTCTTGCATAACATTGAGAAATGATAATAATCAGGTTAAAAGAGTATTATGGAACTGGTGAATATGAGATGGAATACTAGTTGATGTAACATGCAGTTAATGATTTACTGTAATCTGATGTAGCTGTAATGAACGTCACTGTTTTAAACCAGGAGGATTCTCATATATCCCCTTGCTGTAGGCATCAATCCAACATTTTCATCAATCCAACATTTCATCTGGTCTATTCATTTAACACAACTGACAGTGGCATAATGTGACATAATTTCAGCAATTCAATTTCCGTCAACGGCTATTGTATTGTATGTATTATGTCCATAGTAAAAGGAGAAGAGTACATAGTCCATTCCCACTTTCCAAACAAGACTTGGACTTCACACTTCAAGTTTTTCATGGAAAGTTAATGGGACAGAGAGATAAGGAATGAGGGCCAGGCCCTTGCATAAAGCCAAAACCAAGGGGAAGGTCTTCGGCCATGTAAACACAAACGAACGTGCATCGATAGCAACGAGATAGTACTGGCTCGTGTGTCGACTTCAAGGAGTGTTGTGTGGGTGACAAAGGGTGAGCGAATCATCAATGACAGGGGTGGGCATTCATTCATCCTAGCTTCTTACCCGTCTTCCGTTTCGTTAATAATGTCACATATTTCCATGTTGAGGGTCCAGTCCTCGCTTTGAAGAGAGCCATCGGTGGCTCTCTCTGGAAGAAAAGAAAATCCAGTCAGTCAATACAAGAGACACAATACAAGAGTCAGGCATGATTCAGTGTAGGGCTCGAGGCTAACGCAACAATGTCTAAAGGGTTTTAGCTAGCGTTTCTTATACTATGTGAGCGGTCAGTGAGAGTAACACCGTCCACACGAACGCATTCGTTTCCGGAGCAGCTACATGTCACAGGTCCGTATAGTCAAAAGTCTGCGTGTTATTCACTTTGATGTCAGAGGCGGTGTAATGACAGATGTGACGTTAGCACACGGCTAGGCGGCTAGCGGTAGCTGCTCGGTTACAGTACCGATTCACACACTCAGCGCTAGCGAGCAGATATTAGCTTTCCACAACAACAAAAATATTCACGCGTCGTTACGCGAAACGCTGATTTCTCGGTCTCAAACGGCGTTTACCGAAACAGTTACGTACCGATACAATGCCCCACAGGAGTACTGTAAGGGTTTCCCAAAAGGAACTCCATCTTGCTCGACAACAAACAAGTCAGTCCATGGGATGATTGAGGATCACAAAAATAAGACCCGCCCACGCCTCAATCTCATTGGCTGAGGAGTACCAGCAGAGCCTGTGATTGGGCAGTTACTCCACCAACCACGACAGCGTAGCGACTGTAAATAAAAGCTTTCTCCAGGTTGTCACAGACTGGGGTTGTGTAGATGAACGTCAGATTGATGCATGCTCACACATTTTTAATCATATCAATAATTACAAATCGTATAAAAGAATTGAAAAGCCTCAACCGGTATGATGGACATTAACGACCACGCAAGCATCGACACGTTGAGTAGTTTGTATTTATACAGAGGATGGCAGATTTGTACAAGAAAATAATGATACAATTGATCAAGCGACTTTTCCCATATTGCAGCTATCCGAATGACTAATACATACATTTTACCTGATCGCCATACCTTTATTTGCTAGGAAATGAGTCTGACAGGATCTGATTAGCATACATATGGTAATGTCTCAGTCCCTCTCTACAATTGTTTACAAAGATGGTTGACAGCTGCAGAACACTGTTGAAAAATGGAGGGGGAGGTTCAAAACATGTCTTCAGATTAGGACAATGTTGTGCAAAACAGATGAGATGTATTGTTAGCCACACCCAAAAAAGACTTGATGCCTGTAAAATAGTCCTCCTGCTCAGTCCTGCAGAAGTTTGCGTTGGACAGTGGAGCTCTCTGACGAGAGCTGAACGAATAGCATTCCGGCAGCAGTCCGCGCCCTCAGTTCGTACATGTCATAGTCGTGAACAAACTCGACATTACCCCATCGCTGAATCTGTAGAGAAAACACAGTTAGAATTTGCTTATTGCTATTTAGTCATTTTAGCAAACAACTTTATATGCGTATCATTAAGAAGCAGGTTGGGTTTCTTGGGTATCTTGCTCAATATGCCTGAACCTTTCGGCTGAGAATCAAACACCCTAACCACTAGACTACCATGGCCATTTTTTACATCAATTACAACAACATTCAAATCTATTCCGGGATTATCAATCCTCTCCCTCTCCTACCTGGTACTCCTCTTCGAGTCTGGACAGAAGGACAGCCTCCTCGACCGTTAGATGCCTGTCAATCAACCCCAGGGAGAGCACAACAGACTTCAGCTGGGTGATGACGTACTCCAGCCCTGGACAGAAGAACCCATGTTGCCATGCTCACACATGCTGTAATTCATTTATTAAACCTGCACTAAAATAAACATACAGTATTGTGGAAAGAAAGCCAACGAAGGAAAAAC
Organism: Melanonus zugmayeri; assembly: GCA_900302345.1. Classification (NCBI taxonomy): domain Eukaryota; kingdom Metazoa; phylum Chordata; class Actinopteri; order Gadiformes; family Melanonidae; genus Melanonus; species Melanonus zugmayeri. The sequence goes on along the minus strand of OMKN01023058.1, from coordinate 3,290 downwards.
CCATCCAACCAGTATTTTTTCCAGTTTTTTTCTCCATGCATGTTTGTTTAGCCCTGGCCAGTTGCTGGCAAACTGTCAGAGGGGGCCTATCAGCCCGATGTTGCGCTTGAACCTCACAAGGGATCCCCATAAGCTGTGAAATCCTTTTTCTTTTTTTATTATATTTCTGTACACAGCCAGAATCTAACTGCAAACAAACTGCAAAATTATTGGAAAATCAGCTACTGCTATGAGTTGTTCCTCCATTTACTCAATTACTAGAATAGCAGAGACAACTTTCCATGTGGAGTAGATTCCACATCCACCAATCAGATTGGTAGTTGCCGAACTAGGTCACTGAAAATCTGCTCGACCTTTTCTGTCACTTGAGTGGCTCTCCGATTTTGTAGTCAGCCCCCTGTCGCCGTGAGTCACTGGGATACCATTGGAAATTAATAGTCGCTAGTTCTTTTGTCGCCGTGTGTAGTTAGTTGGTGGTGTGAATGCATCATTATGCAAATTAAGAAATAATATTGTGGAGGTGAAGGGGGCGTGGCTTGGCATCGGATTGTACAACAACAAATGGGGTCGGGCGGCTAAGTCCTGGGATTGACACAGCTGTGGGTGATGAGTATAATTAATTTACCTGTATTTATACTGATATTTGTTTGCTCTCCCCCACAGTGAGGGTGGACCCTACATGCCACAGAATCCTGATCCCAGCAGACCATTGTCTCTGATGAAAATCTCTTGCCAGTGGGCTTAATTAGGTTGGATACACAGTACCCCCCTAGAAAGTCTTTGCACAAATAAAGACTTTGCTGGCAATTCGCCTGTTGTCTCCTCTTTTCCACCGGACAAACCCTGGGTGTGAGGTGGGAACCATTACAAATATGTTCCATATTCAACTGTGCATGGGAAAACACTCACTTGGTGCAAAGTTACTGAATAGTTAAAAAAAATTAAAAACAGCGACTTCAAAAATGGTTCTGTTGATATATTGTAGCTGTCAACTTAACTGCAAAACACAGGGTCCCTAAAAACAACCCCAATGCCCAACCAGGGTTCAGGAATAAATGTTAATATGCTACAATAAAATGTTACTTTACCTGTTAGGGACCAGAAGTTGTAGGAGTTGAGATGCTGCCGGAAGGTGTCTATGGTGGCCTCTGGGATTTCCGGACCCAGTATATTGGTGGAAGAGCCGATCACCACATTGTACCTGCAAAACAAACAGAGGTTATATCAATTGAGTTTGAGACTGTCGTCAGGATTCTGCTGATTTTAAATGAGGCTTCATTCAAATAATTGGAAACTTCCTGACTGATGAGAACATCCCCAGCATGACACCTTCGAAGAAATCAACACAAAAATGTACCTAACGGACCAGCAGCACTGACTAGATAAACGTGTGCATGCGCAGAGACCTTATAAGTAGGTGGTAGCAAACCTGTTCTCAATCCAGTGCAGCACAGGATCCCATTCATTCCTTTGCAGCTCCACCAAAGCGGGAGGATCATCTACTCTGTAACTTTATGGAAACAGTCATTTCTACCATTATGTACAGGTCAAAGTTGTGTACACTTATGAGACTAGCAAGGAGTCTTACAAAAGGTAAAACATTTTTTTAGATATTGTCACATGAATGCATGTCATTTGTAAAATATGGTGTGATGTGTCCATACACCAACCGACTTGCTTTGGTTACCTTGTTTACCATGCAAGTTTTAGTTCTTAATCATTTTAACAGACAAATGAAAACGTGAAGGCGTAAGTAGTTTACCAGACAGTATCGGTCTCCAGATATTTGAGAGCAGCAGTGATCATTTGCTGCTTGTCTCGATGTGTGGGGTTGTCAATGGCTGTGTTGCAAAGAGTGGTCTGAAAGCGGAAATTAAAGTGAACCGTAGAACATCCATCTTTAATTTAATTTTTCCATTAGCCTACTGACAGTAACGTAGGCCTACTCCATATAGTCAGAAGTCTTACCAAATGCATGCTGTAAAACTTGAGCGTGTCCCTCTGAGCATCCCACTCCGTTGCCACGGCAATGGCTAGAGCTTCGTTGGGGGCGGTGAACAGCTTCCCCCCAGGTGTCTTTAACTTCCTTCTGTCCAGGTTAATCTCATACACGCCACCTGGACACATTCAGATCATCTTCACAATGACAACAAACAAGTCATGAACAATAAACATGAACACTGGATTTACTGGAGTCGATACCTTCGCCTTGTGATATGCTGACGTTGTCGTAAAATTTCCTCCTTTCTGTTGATAAGAACAAATAAAAATAAATATGTTTCTATCGCTGTCAAAGCGGTTGCAACCATTTATTAACGAGCCAATTGCAAACGTCAGACGTATTCTTACCTGCCGTGGCAGTGGAGTATGGATTGCGATGTAATGAGAAATAAGAGGTAGGATCTCTTGTACAATATTTGCGAACTGATCGGGAACTACCCAAGTGACATTGAAGTCTAACAATGCTCCTCAACATCACTGCAGTCAATGTTGTTAGTCAAGTGTTAAGAAAATGATCTTAGAAGAACTGATGCGACAAATTAAGACAACCTACAAATGACGAGCTTCTTCCATTGCTATATATCCATTATGTCTGTGCAAGTGACGAATTTAAGGAATAAGCTAATCTTATGTGTTGGTTATTTGTTGCCAGATATCACAAACTCAACGTGCTGTGTGAGCATGAACGCCATGAATTTGACCTTCCTTCTGCTCACAATTTGGGGTTAAATCCTAATTATGTTGGGAATCGTAGTTCTTCCGCTCGATCCACACACGAACTTTTAAGGGCATCACGAACAAAAAAACTACACCACGACATGAACCACAACGGCTTCCGCACTATCAGCCAATGAGCGTCGGCTTTAAGACACGTGACATGTGTCAACTAATGAGAGGGGCGGATGCTGCTGTCTATGGCGGCGCGTCGAAGTCCTCTTACTTTTCTGGGAAATTGATACCAACAACATTAATACACCGCCGGGAGATTTTTGAATGTCGGCGAACCGCTTAATCTGCGACTTCCACACAACCTAATTCAGCATAGCGCCCGGACGGCCACTGACCACGGTCAGTGTGAAGCCCGTGATTGGAGAACCATGCCCGTTCCTGCCAGATACCTCAGCAACTCCCCGGCCGTGGCCTTCGCATCCTCGGCCTCGCTTATCCCCCCGCCGCCGATCAACACGCGTCAGCCCGGCGTCGTCACTTCGCTCCTCTACAGCGGGTCCAGGTTTAGAGGCCACCAGAAGAGTAAAGGCAACTCTTATGATGTAGAAGTTGTTTTGCAG
>OMKN01023055.1:15662-33811 GCA_900302345.1 Melanonus zugmayeri | reverse complement strand
TATTGCTGGATAATATATAACAGTGTGTGATTACAATCAGAGGCAGCACAATTAAAATGCACACACAAGATAATGATTGTTGTAATGATTGGTGATGATTTTTGTAGTACTCTGTGGTGATTGTTGTAATGATTTGCGATGTTTTTTTTAATACTTTGTGATGACTGTTGCAGATACTGCATGCAGACAAAGCACATCCCTGATGTTGTTCAAGCGTCTTGTGGCGTGGCGTGCAAGTCATATCCGTATTTATACACCATGAAGCCCATCAGTCGAGCCGGCAGCGACGGCCAAAGGAACTCCTCCAGCTTCCGGAAGCCCAGCCGCAGGTACAACCGCTGGGCATCGGCCTGCAGCATGGAGGTGTAGAGCACCAGGTGGCGGACGCCGCCGCGCACTGCGAACCCCATGGCCGTCCCGCACAGCGCCTGGGCCACGCCCTGTCCCCGGAAGTCCCGGCGTACCGAGATCCTCTTCAGCTCCCACGCCCCCATCTGGGTGACGCAAGGCAGGACCCCCACCGTGCCCACCACCTGACCCTCGCCGCCCTCTGCCACCCAGAAGCACGCCACGCGGCCCGGGGTCATGTAGTTGGAGCCAATGTCCTGCAGGTCCTCACTGAGGCCCAGCCGGATTCCCCGGTCCAGGAGGAGGCGCACGGCGAGGCGGGCCCCCAGCAGGAGTAGGACACCGGAAACCAGAGACGTCAGCACGGAGCCGGACACGACGAACGCCATCAGGAGCGAGGCGAGCAGGGTCTGCTGCACCCAGGTCTGGGCGAGCACGTGGAGGTACAAGGTGTCGAGTTTCTCGGTGAACCCTGTGGTGTACAGCTCCCGCACCATGTGGTAGTCCTCGCTCCGGTACTCTCGGATCCGAACCTGGTCCATGTTCTCCCCTCACAGGTGGGCCTGGCTGGCAGAGAAGACGACACATCACTAGCAGAACCAAATGTAGGCTGTGGGCAATAGGAACCAAGCTTAGGCTGTAGGAAATAGGAACCAAACGTAGGCTGTAGGAAATAGGTACCAAACGTAAGCGGTAGGAAATTTAAGGAACACTTTTTAATCAGAGTATTCAGAGTAAAAGTCAATTAAAATTCTGGGATATTGATCTGGTCAGTTAAGTAGCAGAGGGGGTTGTTAATCAGTTTCACCTGCTTTGAAATTAACAACAGGTGCACTAGAGGGGCAACAATGAGATGACCCCCAAAACAGGAATGGCTTTCCAGGTGGAGGCCACTGACATTTTTTCCCTCCTTATCTTTTCTGACTGTTTTTCACTAGTTTTGCATTTGGCTAGGGTCAGTGTCACTACTGGTAGCACGAGGCGATACCTGGACCCTATAGAGGTTGCACAGGCAGTCCAACTCCTCCAGGATGGCACATCAATACGTGCCATTGCCAGAAGGTTTGCTGTGTCTCCCACCAGTCTCAAAAGCATGGAGGAGATTCCAGGAGACAGGCGGTTACTCTAGGAGAGTTGGACAGGGCCGTAGAAGGTCCTTAACCCATCAGCAGGACGGGTATCTGCTCCTTTGTGCAAGGAGGAACAGGATGAGCACTGCCAGAGCCCTACAAAATGACCTCCAGCAGGCCACTGGTGTGAATGTCTCTGACCAAACAATCAGAAAGAGACTTCATGAGGGTGGCCTGAGGGCCCGACGCCCTCTAGTGGGCCCTGTGCTCACTACCCGGCACCATGGAGCTTGATTGGCATTTGCCATAGAACACCAGAATTGGCAGGTCCGCCACTAGCGCCCTGTGCTTTTCACAGATGAGAGCAGGTTCACCCTGAGCACATGTGACAGACGTGAAAGGGTCTGGAGAAGCCGTAGAGCATGACCGGTTTGGTGGTGGGTCAGTGATGGTCTGGGGAGGCATATCCATGGAGGGACGCACAGACCTCTACAGGCTAGACAACGGCACCTGCCATTAGGTATCGGGATGAAATCCTTGGACCCATTGTCAGACCCTACGCTGGTGCAGTGGTTCCTGGGTTCCTCCTGGTGCACGACAATGCCTGGCCTCATGTGGCGAGAGTATGCAGGCAGTTCCTGGAGGATGAAGGAATTGATACCATTGACTGGCCCCCACGCTCGCCTGACCTAAATCCAATAAAACACCTCTGGGACATTATGTTTTGGTCCATCCGACGCCGCCAGGTTGCACCTCAGACTGTCCAGGGGCTCAGTGATGCCCTGGTCCAGATCTGGGAGGAGATACCCCAGGACACCATCCGTCATCTCATCATTTTTTCACTTTGTTTTTCGGGGTGTCTTTGAATTCAGCCCTCTGTGGGGTGATAATTTTCATTTCCATCAAACGATGTGGCATCCTTTCATTCCTAATACATTACCCAGTCCATATCAGTATAGGTATCAGAGCATGATTTTTTCCCCATTGAGATCTGATGTTTTCAAAGTGTTCCTTCAATTTTTTTGAGCAGTGTAGGAACCAAACCCAGGGCAGAAGCAGAGAGAACAGACATATTCAAGTAGTAGCTCTTCGTCTCATGTCCCAACAGGACAGGACAGACTAATTCATTTTACCAAGTTTGACGGTTCAATTTGAAAAGACAGATAGGCCAGTTTCCCGCCAAACATTTCAAGCGCACTTTGTTATTTAATGATTATGCATGTCAATGTAATAATTATGAATATGCTTACAAAATGCAAGCCTGTAGGCTTAATCTTTTTATCACATACCTTTATTTCTAAAGTAGTATTTTATAGTTCTCCCAAATGAAGCAAAAACTGAAAAGGAAAACACATTTGTTTTTGTATATTGGCCAATAGAATGCAGATAAATGAAGAGTAAAGTTTTTCAGTTTAACAACTTTGAGGGTCTTATAGTTGAGGAATACCAACTGCCTAGTGAATGTGAGTTTGAGCTACACTGTCCACAGCTGAAAACCAGGAGTCAAACGCACCCCAACATGTCCCAAGAGGTTTTGCAGGCCCAGTTTATCACGCCAAAGAGGAGGAATGAAAAGTTACAGTTAAGAGTTACATAGCTTTATTTAAAGTGTTCAGTAACCACAAATAGAACGACTTAGAAAACAATCAAGAGGTCTTCAAACAATTCATAAATTAATACATAATTAATAATGAATAAATAAAAATCATTGCCAATTGTGTGTGTGGTTGATGGCTAGTTTAAGCAGCCTCAACCGGCCCGAGTTGGGCTGGGTGAGGCTGCACACCTGTGGTGCATTGACCAATCAAGGCACACAGGATAAACCAGCCATCAGCACACACACTCGAGAGCTCGGACATCTCAGCGTTTACCACCTGCTCGGCCTGTAACATCTTGCCAACTCTCCAATAACCTAATTTGCAACATCTACCTGTGTCCTGTGTGTTGGAGGAGCCCAGAAAAGCCACTACGGTGGCGTGTGGCAGGGGTCAACTGCCACAGTAATAACTATAGAACACATTTCTCCATATTAATGAATGAATCAGTCACTTCTAATTAATAATAGTTTGATACAAATTAAGACAAATCGCTAGAGCCAGACCGATATGACTTTTTTGCATCACATCATCTTCACTTAAAGAAAGGAGAAGGAATCAGTGAGATTACTGTTTATTGGAATGAGTCAGGCCAACACTCTCACTCACGCACTAAGGAAAGGAGCTATAACGGATAATACCATAGACTGTACACACCCAATACCGATTTAATCCAACATATAATCAAATGTAATGTTTCGCCTGTGATAAGCTCTGCACGTATATCCCTACTACGCTGTTCTCGGGTCCTCTACCTGGAAGCAGTGCTGTGGTAACTAAGCAGTTTCATGGTCATTATTGTATTGTGTATGTATACAGAATAAATGGTTCAACTGATTTTACTCCATGTGTCTTGTTAATGAAAATGGTGCCATTGCCAACGTACGTTATTACATGGCTTATGACTGGTGAGAAATTATGTGTAAAATGTAGTTTACCACACATTCAAAAGTCAGTGTTGAGCATAGTTTGCAGTCTGCTCTATTTTTTTCTACTTATTTAAAAATTGGGACACATTGGCTGCATAACTGCCGATCCCGATGTCAAATAATGGATTTACAAGCCAAACCAATATAACTGATATAACCAAGCTATCGGTCAGGCTCTACAAATCGGTTCCACAAACGCTTTGCTTGCCCAAGACCAGGGTGCATTCAGCGTTGATAAAGCATAGCAAAACGTTTATTTAAATGGAAACGGTGGTGCGTTCAACACCCTGTTGTGTTACACAAGCGTTGCAACTATGGCAGCTGAGAAGGCCATTCTTTGCATTCTTTAAAATTAAATAATTATTAGTTTATTCTATTAAACTTATGACAAACACTTCTAATGTCTTCAACTGTTGCATACACCAAGCTGCAGTGGACACGTTTGTGAAGGACTTCAGTTGGATCCAAACTTCAGCATCCATGGGAAAAGGCATATATTGAAAGATTGTTCTTGGGATTTTATGAATCATTCAAATGAAGAGTTTTTTTTGCCAAATGACGTGTTCTACATCAAACTATCAATGCAGTTTGTGTGGGTCTATGAATGTATACATAAGTCTGTATACACAAGTGTGTATGCATACATAAGTATGTATACTATACGGAAGTCTTTTTTAATCTAGTCTCTTTTGTCCTCTTGCTGAATGTCCAGCCTGTACTCGACCAGGCAGTAGTTCAGGATCTTGGATAAGAACATGGGGAGGGGGATCTCCCGTGTCTCAGTGAAGCCCATGTGCTGGTAGAGCCGCCGGGCGTCCGTCATCAGCACAGAGGTGCGTAGGACCACCGCAGGGAAGCCTCGCTCGCGGGCGAACGCCGCCACTGTCTGGCACAGCGCCTTGCCCACGCCCATGTGGCGGTGCGAGCGCCGAACAGACATGCGCTTCAGCTGTGCGCAGCCCGGTGGCGTGGCAGTGTCATCCTTCGCCGGCTTGCAGGCCACCATGCCCACCACGCGCCCCTCGCTCTCCGCCACCCAGAAGCAGGTGTCTTTGCTGGCCAGGTAGGCGTCGGAGATGCGGCCCAGGTCTGTCTGGAGGCAGGAGTCGATGTACTTGGCGATTGTGTGGCAGGCCAGCTGCCGGACGCCGGCCAGGAGCAGGGTGACCGCCAGGACGGGCAGCAGGAAGGACTTGGAGCTGGTCAGCAGGGCGCAAAACACGCACATCAGCAACATCTGTGTGAGCGGCTGTTTGAGGATGTGCGTGAACGCCGTGGGCACCTGCTCACTCATGCCCATGGTGAAGATCTCCTTTACGGCCTCCTCATCGTCGTCGTGGCGATACTTTCGGATCCGAACTGCGTCCATGATGCGGTGGTCGCTCCGCTGGTGATACAACAGTAGGACTTGATGTTGAAACCAGGTGGTTACCTCATATACACGTATGTAGTACGCACATATACAAGAGCTCACCAAAACGGTTTAAACTGTTGTGTTGAGGTTTGAATTAATAACAGCGCCAAGCTGAGCTGTTTATTTTTAGAACTACATCTAATTGAAATTGCAAAGTTGGAAATAGCACACAACACAGCAGACATGTTTCTAGCTCTAGCTCTCTCAGATAGAACTGACAGCATTTAGATTTTGTATCAGTACAAACATCTAAATACTGTGTTCTATACAAAGCCAACATTGTTCACGATACCCTGGAACTAGAAAAAAGGTCACAAAACATGCGGGTCTCCTTCACGGAGAGCGTGACCCCAGGGTGTCCTGTCTCCTAACTACAGGGACACAAAACACCATTACGACTATAAACCACTCTCAAGATAAGCGTACATACGCACATAATAACGGGATGCACGTGTAATATTGTATTTAACGTGTCATTCACATGTAATAATAACACTACATGTCGTTCAGGACGGCTCGTAACGACGTCATGCTTTTAGACATAAAGACTAAATATATGTCTATAAGACTCTCTTTAACAAAGAGAGACACAGAGAGGAATAATAACGTTAATAATAACTTACAAATCAATGTAGACAAAGACGAGTTTTCCTTCCACCCGGAAACAGGAAGAAGATTCTGCACTCGTGTTCTACGGCTGGTCGCTGATTGGACGGTGTGTTACTGGTCGCTGATTGGCTTTCGCTGCTAGAGAGGGACGTGTGTGATTGGGCGATAAATATACGTACATGAACTACAAGTTAATGTACTATTAATCCAATAGATTTAACTTTGTATTTAGGATTAATAGAAAGTTACATAAATATACACACGAAGGACAATCTAATCATGGAAATAGTAGATACTCATTTTTGGATTTAATTTATGCACTGTACTCCAAATGTATTGAATGTATATCACTGGTAAAGAGTTTAATAGATTTATAGGAATATATTAATACAAAGTCTTCAGGTATAATAATAATGATATATTATTTAATGGCATTTCGTCTTCGATTACGATTTTAGCTAATGAGTTTAAAAGTCTATTTGTTTTTGTTGTGACATGTCTTCATTCAACATTCAAAAGAGATTCAAACAATAAATAATAATTAAAAGAATAATGAACATTGTATGCAAAATCCTTGATGAAATTATTGGTGATGCTTGGTGATGATATATTCATGATATTTGATTCAGAATGATACAATTATGAGGAAAAGGAGAAAATAACAAATGCTAGAGAGTACAGTTGGGAAGGTCAGTCAGAGAAGAAAGCTACAGAGCATCTGACGGAGACCAAGACAGTTAAACATTCACTGTTGACACAACAAGTGACGTGTGTAATCGTCCTAAACCCCTCATCAATGTGCCAAAAAACACCTCTATGCCACTCAGAGACTGTAAAAATAATTTATTGTTTACTCAAACAAAATGTCCTGATTCCAGACATAACATGATTGCAAATATATTCCCTTTTTTGTGGAGAAAGATTTCAGCTACAAAGATAACAATTACAATAGGGTGCCTCGCACTTTTAGTGCTTGGCCCCCTAAAAAATGTTAGAAGAAAAATCTCTTATTTTAACATTGTGTTTTGTTTGTACAAAACAAGATTTTTACATTCACCTTCCTGCCCAGCTTTGCTGTGAGCAGAAATGAAAGCAACTCATTACAATTATTCTATTAAAATGTTCCAGGTTGGGTTGCCAGGTCTGATAGCCCAGGTTGGGTTGCCAGGTCTGAGAGCCCAGGTTGGGTTGCCAGGTCTGTCTAGCCCAGGTTGGGTTGTCAGGTCTGTTTAGCCCAGGTTGGGTTACCAGGTCTGCCTAGCCCAGGTTGATGTCTCCAGCGAACAAAGTAATGAGCAGTATGATTGTAAATCCGCTGAGCAGCCCTAAGTTCTGGATCAAGAAGAAGATCATTTTCGTAGAAGTCCTTTCTTGGGCAATCATTACGCTGTTCATCTCCGGGAACTGAAAGACAAAACAAACGGGGGGAAAAAGTTTGTCGTCATGGGTCATTTCAGATGAGGGGAACTGTTGATGTTCTCTGTTCATAAATACATGTACAATACACAGGAAGTGAGGCAGACACACATAAAATGAGGCAGGAACCCACAGGGAGGGAAGCAGAAACACACAGGAAGTGAGGCAGGAACACACAGGAAGTGAAGAAGGAACCCACAGGAAGTGAAGAAGGAACCCACAGGGAGGGAAGCAGAAACACACAGCAAGTGAAGAAGGAACCCACAGGAAGTGAAGGAACACACACAAAGTGTGGCAGGAACTCACCATGTCAGCCAGGGCGATGTACAGGAACATTCCGCCGGCTATGGCGAAGATGGTGTTGGGGGCGAAGGCACTGCTGACCAGGATGCCAAACACCAGGCCCACGTAACAGGACATGGCGGACAGCAGGTTGAAGAAGATGGCCTGAGGGATGGACATCCCAGAGTTCAGCAGGATCACAAAGTCCCCTGCGGAGGAGGAGAGAGAAGGCTTTTACATGGTATAAGGGAAACACTTGCAGTAGTCAAACGTATTTTGACTACTGTAAGTAGTAATATTTTATTCACAGTTGTGTGTCTATATCATACACAGATACAGTAACACAAGACTAGCCAGCTGCTGAGGTGTTTTGACATGTCCTCCTGTAGTTTTAGTTTTACTATTCAGCAGGTGAATGCCATTAAGAAGCATGTTGGGGAGAGGGCATCTTGCCCTATGATGCCTACAGGTTATGCTGCGGATAATGGGGATTGAACCGAGAAACTTTTAATATTACATCATCTGGCCTCACATTATATAAAGTTAACCATGGATAACCGAATACCTAAACATTTTAAACATTATACCAAAACGTACCCACCCTGAATCCACGTCATAACCGTAACCATTTCTAACTCATCGTGTGAAGTCACCACTGGAAGAGTTGCCACTACTCCCCCCCCGGCCCCCCGACTCACCGAGCTCATGGGGGAACTCCTCGCAGACGATGGCGATCGAGGTGCTGAACCCGGTCAGGACGGACACGGTGAAGGAGGCTCCGATGGCAAGGCCATCAATGAAGTTGTGCAGCGCGTCGCTGAGCGTGATCATCCACGCCACCGTCTTGATGTTGGAGATCCGCTGACCACGCAGCCAGTGGCATGTCAAGCCTGACATGGCCACTTCCTGGGGGGGAAGGGGGGGTAGGAGAGAGAGGAAGTGTCAAGGCTGGTTTATAGTTCTGCGTCACTCGACATTCAACTCAATTCAGCCATTCAAGACCTTCACTGTGCTATAGGTTTAACCCAGAGTAAAGTCGTCATCATAATAAACCTAAGACAAACACAGCACAGGTAACCAGTGATTTTTTTCCAATTGGGATGTGGCGCCATCTAGTTGCTCAGAATAAAACCACAAGCCCCAAACATTTGCGGTAGAAAGCATGCCCCATCGATCTGTCCCAATCATCTCTGACCTACACTCCTACTGTTATCGCTCTATGTGAGCTGCCTTGAACAGAAGCATGTGCTAAATAAACACGTCAATCTGATCATGTACAGGTAATGAAATGAAATGGAGACACAATCACCTTTGCTAAAGATTCTTTGACCAGGATTTACATTTCCCGATATAATATTTTTGTATACAGTATGTATATATTATATATGATTACTTTTTGTATTCCCATGGTTAGTTTTAACTCTCACTCTCCCCTCTAACCAAATTATTTGATGGTGGATAAGCGGATATTAACACCAGGAGCTAACGGTGCTACCGGAGGTGCGGGGGAGGAATGCTCCTACCCTCTTCCTCACTATCAACCACCACCACAACACAGGGGGTCTTTGTGTCTGTCCGGTCCAGCACAATCCCAGCATTTATCTGAGTGAAGGCCTGGGCTCTGGTTTCATGCGCTGGGGGGGCCGTGGTGGACACACCGACACATCTTATTTGTTTAGCACATTGATCCCCGTGGAGCCCGGCTGCTCCTCGTGACCGTCTAGATGGTTAAACATTAACGCCATTTATCTGGCACTCTGCTGTCACTGATAATGGCTGATTAGGAGTATTAATGGACGTAATGACAAGTAATGTTTTTTCATCATGCTTTGAAATGTCACTTGCTAACCTCTGAACTCTCTGTGTTCAGATGACTCCTGTACGTTCAGTGTGTGGCAAATCCCAGTTTCTCTTCTTCTCTTTCTGGCAAGTACATTGATAAGAGATCTTGTTGGCATGCTCAAAGTTCAATACTTGTCCATCTATAGATAAGCTAACTTTTAGCCTTTAAACATTTGGACGTAAATGATCTCAGTATGAAGTGACCTCACCTCCTGCAACCTCAAAGCTTAACCTAACGCTAGTCCTACCTAAAGGTCAGAGGTGGTGGCCTCTGTGGGCCACACGTAGACGTGGAGACCTGTGATGGTGTGGTGATTTGGCACAACATGGCCTCATGGCGGTGTTGTCCAGGGTGGAGGAGGGGGGTGTGGGTACCTGAGGGAGGTGTTATAAGAACCCCCTCGCCACTCATTTAAACGAAGCTGCTCACAAGTCCAGACTCCAGCAGAAGGGACGGGTTTTCTTTCCTTTGCTTTTTTGGGGGGGGATTTCCCGGTCACCAAGCGTGTGTACAGGGGCTCCCAGCACCATGGTGCTGGAGCTAGTGCGCATGGTCAACACATGTACCTGGTGGGAGCAGGTGTCCTGGTGTCCATCCGGGGTCTGGGCGCTCTTCTCCAGGGTGATGGTGCTGACGCTGGTCACGATAACACCGTCTCTCTTCTCCGCCAGCTCCCCGTTCTGCAGGTCGCCGGCTGGGAAGTGGCTATGGCTGTGCTGCACCAAGAAGAAGATTATTCATATCAAAGTCATTGATTTTGATAGTTATTGGTTTTCAATAAATGTATTAATCTTCATAAAGTTTTTGATTTTGATACAGTTATTGGTTTTAATAAATGTATTAATGTTTATAAAGTTTTGGATTTTTAAACAGTTATTGGTTTTAATAAATATATTGATGTTCATAAAGTTTTGGATTTTGATAGTTGATAGTATTGATAATAGTTAATAGTTATCTCTCTTATTGATTAGAATACAGATGATACACAATACTGGGTTAATGGTGGGTTATTTATATCAATTACTTGATTAAAGATCAAGTAATTGATATAAATTAAGTAATTGATTTCACTACAGTTATTGGTGTTTATGAATATAATTGTTTTAATGGACTGCATTTATACAGCGCTTTTCAGACCTGTGGCCACTCAAAGTGCTTTACAATTATTGCCTCACATTCATACACACATTCATACACACATTCATACACCAACGGCGGTGTCAACCATGTAAGGCAACAGTCAGCTGGTCGGGAACAGTTAGGGTTAGGTGTCTTGATCAGGGACACCTCGACACTTAACTAGGCGGAGCCAGGGATCAAACTCCGCTCTACCTCCTGAGCCACTACTGCCCCTAAAGGTTTTACTCAAAGTTGTTGACAATAGTATTTGATGTATTTGTATTTAAACCACAGAAATATGCTGTCTCCCCCGGCACTAGAACCAGATCCATTACCCTGCATTGGTCTGACCTGCGTTAGTTGCAGTTTGTTATCCCACAATATCACCGCAATCTCTTATATCAATGTCCTGCTGCCGCATATGACCTAATGAATCAATATAAAGATATCATCACAGAACAGGAGCAAATCAGTAATGGATTTTCCATGACACATTTAGATATCTAAAATACCTCCATCACAACCTCCATCTGCTCTGAACACGTGAACTACTCTGAACATTGTTCTCAATACTGATACTTCAGCAGATGCTTTCATCCAACATGACTCACAGTGAACACTTATCATTAAGGAGCAGGTAGGGGTTAGGGGGCATCTTACTCTAGGATGCCTACAGGTTAGGCTGTGGACATTGGGGATCAAACCCAGAACCTTTCAGCTGGGAGTTGAACTCCGTAGCCACTACACTATCCTTCCTTCTTCAAATATGCATTGCATTGCACTTTACTATACTTATGTCTGATGCCTTGTCTTAAGAATTGAATTGCCCAGAACTACCCTGTGTTTGTGTGCTTTATATTTTAATGTGAGTGAGCGGATTTTGTGTTTTATATTATAATGTGAATGAACACAGGTGCACCAATCACAGGGGTCGTTGCACACGCAACAGAATTAACCAATAAAACCGCAGCAGAAACTACAACTAAATGAGTCTCAGCTGTAATTGCTCTCAATAAATTCATAAACGAATAGAGCTACGGACGAATCAGAGCCATGAACCTAGTGGCCTCAGTCCTCACCTCGTGGTCCATGCCCAGCACCATCTTCAGGATCTTCTCCATGAAGAAGAGGAGGTAGAAACCGCCAAAGATCCCGACGGCGTTGTGCACGTAGTTATCTGTCTTGGGGTCGAAACCCAGAGCCTGTGGGCATCGAACACACAGCATGAGGGGAAAATTGGTATTTCATTTCATTTAATGAAACCTTTTTAGCTAATTTCAACGAGTTATTATGCACATATTGAAGAAACGTTACACAAAAAAAACCCACAACATTTGTCATGTCATTTAACCTTTTAAGCTAAGAGTTATAATGCTTAGTTATTTAATGCTTGTTCATATATAATGCACATATATGAACAAGCATTAAAAAAAGGCACATTCACTTTCTCTAAATCAAAGGTTCCTGTGAATGGGTCACACATTTAATACCTTAATACCATTTATTAATTTAGCAGAAGCTTTTATCCAAAGCGACTTCCCGTGAATCCAGATACAGGTCATTAAGGAGCAGCAGGTATAGGGTTAGGGGGCCATCTTAGCTCAAGGATGCCTACAGGTTAGGGTGCGGGGCAGGGGACAGATGCTGGTGGGGGACGGAACCCAAGGCACCCACCTCAGGGATGAGCTGCAGCACGGCGTTGGAGTACAGCGTGCCGATGGCAAGGCCGATGAAGTAGGTGAGCACCTTGGGGAAGTACGGCTTCTTGGTGAACGGGATCAGCACGAGGCCGAACAGAGACGCCAGGTTGATAATGGTCACCGCTAGGAACCCGTAGCCCCACACTGGACCACAAGCACACACACGTACACAAGCACACACACACATACACAACGAGGAGGGACAGAAATTATTAAATTATTGATGACTGATATGGGCCTCGTTCACCTAGCGGCCAACTTGGTTCTATCTTAGTTCTAAACGCTAGCTGTGTGGGTTTAGATCCAAGATGGCCGCTAGGTGAATAAGTCCCATTGCGAGGGAAAGTGACAGCTTGTATATTGGAAATGTAGTTTACTGTGGACTGTTGTGTCTTTGTGGACAGGACAGGCGATTGAAAACGTTTTGTTCTTGCGAGTAAAAATGACGGTTTGTATAAATGTAGTTTGTTTGGGCTTTTGTCTTTTAAGACAGGGAAAGGGGTTGAAAGTGTCTAGATTCATGTTATTACGAGTAAAAAATGTAAGTGTGAATATCATTAATATATTCTTTATGGTTTTTTGTGTCTTTGTGGACAAGACAGCGAAGAGAGATTAGGAAAAAAAGTGTGTTCGTACAAAGAAAGTGTTCTTTAAAGTCTTTTAGATAACTTAGGCTATAATGTATTTACGGACTAGATAGGAACATCATTTAATACACAAGATATGGTGCAGTTTAGTAGCAGACCTGTCAAGTTATCGTAATAATCAAGAAATTGTGTTCTTTTGAATACACACAAAACCTTTTTTTATATACATTTGGGGAATTACCATTTTAAATTGTGTATTAAATTATGTGTATTAAATTATGTTCCTGTCTTGTCCGTAAATACATGATAGACTAAGTTATCTAAAAGACTTCAGTTGTTGTATGGTTGGAGGTGCAGTAGGCCTACTATTTCATGTGTAGTATTATTGGTTATGATGAACCGAAGAGGGTTCAAAACTACTTCTGTCTGAACAATAAAATCCACTTTTCTACACGTTAAACATTCCTCCGTGTTTGTCGGGATGGGGAGACCTCCGGGTCAGCAGCCGCACTGCGCGCTGCGGGGGGCCATGTCCCCGGACGCGTCAAAACTGAAGACACGGGTTAAATAAACACAACACCGTGTCGTGGAGGGTATGGAGACGTAGTATACGACACCGGGAATACAATCCATAAGTAAGAGTCTGCATAGAGCAGACAACCTTCTTCTCCCATGTTTTGATCATCCATGTTGCAGACATCATGCAACATAATTGTGCGTCTTTTCTTTTTTACAAACATCCAGGACGAAGAGGAACCCTCTAGCCCTGCTACTCACCCGTGTAGTCGGGCGGATCGGAGACCTCGGGGGGGGGTGCGAAGGGGCAGGAGGGCAGCAGCACCTGGGTCAACACAGCGGGGCAGACGCGGCCCAGATGTTCCGCCGTCAGATGGCTCTCGCCGCTGAGGCCGTAGTTGTCCAGGATTTGCGCCACGGAGGGACACTGGACACCAACACCGACACACACAAACACACACACACACACACACACACGGTCATTTGGTACCCAATTCATTTCTTATTTGTTACTATAGGCCTACATGTGTATTAGTCTACACTGTTGTAAGCCGTGTAATACTGGGAAAAGTAAACAAAAAAAGACATATATAAAATTGTATTAAAAAAAAATATATACATTTAATAAAAATGTGTGTCTACTCACGTCTACATTTTCCAGAGGGTTCTCCTGGGTTATATCCTCTGATCTCACTGACATCAACTGGACTAAGTTCTCAAAGTCCGGCTTCGTGATGGAGGAGTTCTGCCCGTAGAAGCGCAGGATCAGCTCCAGGTAGACGAGCGACGCGTTGTGCTGCGCGGTGACACCACGCAACGTTGAGCCGAAAAGCAGCAGCACCGCAAATTTCACAAAACACTTGAAATGATCCATTGTTGTAGCAGCGATACAAGTCACCCTCACAGCATGGAGTGCAGGGTTAGTCTCCACACAAATAGTACAAATAAAAGAGATTTGGTTCTGGTTACGTGTCCAAAAGCATGATGTCCGTGTAACTTCTAGTTAAGAAGAGTCTGTGAAATGATATATATATATATATATATCATTTGCGTTTCCCCCAGGCTGGCAGTCCGTCTCTTGATGCCGTGACTGAATACTAACGGAGCAGGACGGCGCAGAAGGTTGAGTAGTGTGCGTCTCCGGCGAGTTCAAAGGTCACCCCCGATGGGCTAAGAGAGAGGACGACTCCGGAGGTGGTGGCCGGACAGCCACATGTTGTCGCACTTTACTTTCCCCCCCCCTCAATGGGTTCTTTGTGGAGTGATTTTTTCCTCCTCGTCGGCGTGCAACGTGGTCACAGACAGGACACCCCCCCCCGAACTATCCTCTTTATAGCGCTGGTTTATATAAAGACAATAATACAGTATAGTTGTTTGTGAGGTTTAAATGCGTCCCCTGCAGATTCAATTGTTGAACAGCTGGAAAGGGAGGAGAAAAAAAAAGAAAAATAGTATAAACAAACTTCTCTCGAGCGTCGCGGGTGTCTGGCGCCCCCCTGCGGTGGAACAGTGTTAATGCGGTATAATATTATTAATAACAATAATAATAATACATTTTATTTGATTGGCGCCTTTCTGGACACCTTACACTAAAATGCATGGAAAGTGCAATACAAGTACAATTAATCAAGAAGATAAAAGACATGCAACATGTGCAAACATAATGACAAACAAAATATGAGTATGACAAACAGTGGCTAGGGCGAACGTTCCCTGCTTTTTATTCGACTTAGAAAAACACGACATCAAAACATTAGGTTACAAAAAAGTTAATTAAAACTCACAAAAGAATAAAAAATAAAATAATTCAGTGCAATGTTTTGGTTTGCCCGCTCCTCTGCCGAACCAATGGATAAATAATAATAATACATCATATAAATCATGTCCAGAATGAATCCAGGGAATGGATCATTGGTTTTTGTGGTCAGTGTGACCACAGTGTGTGGTCAGACACACGGAAAGCTCTAAACCAGTAATCATTCAAACACTGAGTGAAAACAACAGCTGAAAAGAGATGACTGAAAAGGCGACAGACGGACCACCCCCCGCTCTCGGTCCACATGGAGGTCTTTTGGAGACCACCTGTTGTGCACCAAAGCCTTGGCCCTTGGTCACTCTTGAAGGCTGAGCTGACCTTGAACCCTCACGTCTCACTTTCTGGGAGCCTGTCAGTAGACGTCCCTGAGAGAGGTGATGGTGAGGGCCCGGCTCAGCTCTCCAACGCTGGTGGGGCCCCAGGGGACGAAGCCGACCTCCAGGCTCCTGGAAGCCATCAGGAAGCCGTTGGAGCTGAAGTGACCAGGGATGTCCCCCACGTCCAGCCAGACGAAGGGGGCGACGGAGCTGGAGCGCAGGGCGACGGTGTAGCCTTGCGTCGCGTCCTCCTGGACCTCGGCCTGGAGCAGAACAGAAACGTGGATATTTGTTCCATGGTTTGTATGTTTTATTGTGTGTTATTGGCCATGGGTCTCTCTTATTAAAAAGAGATGTTTAATCTCAATGAGACCAACCTAAAAAGGTTAAATAAAAACCAAACAACCCGGTAAACCTTATCTTATCTCAGAGAGTAAGCGAAGCTAGGACAAGCCTTCCATTGACACTTTGGTGCTCCCTCAAACACAGAGAAGTTATTATCGTCATTAATGACATTATAACGCTTTTATCAAACCAGAAAAGGGGGGGAGATATAACAGCACGTCATCGAGATTAGCAGTCGGTCCTTTTGTCCCAAGGGGGAGGAGAGTGTGTGTGTGTGTGACATGAAGCACATACACGAAGACTAGCTGAATTAGCTCAGTTCATTCATCACCGTCAGCGGAACTCACTTTTTATCACACACAAACCATTGCCCTTTGGATTTCATTTCCAAGGTTTTGATTAATGCTTAATGAGGGCAATAGATTTCTTACAGTGATGCAAGACATTGGTTTAGAGGGCTCTCTAATCCAGCCTGATATGCATATGCATATGCATATGGGGTTGTTGAGATTGCTGACATATATTATTATCATTATTTGGTGCAATGTATAAGAAAATAATAAGGTCCTGTATACAAACAGCCTAGTGTGGCTGGGTGAGGTATCTTTAGGTTATGGGCCTCTGTGTCACGTATGATAAAGTGATGGTAGGGGCCCCATAAACTCTCTCTATATGAGGTGTGGTATCTTACAGTGATGTTAGGGGCCCTATAAACCCTGTCTGGTATCTTACAGTGATGCTAGGGGCCCTATTAACTCTCTCTGGTATCTTAGTGTTGTTAGGGGCCCCATAAACCCTCTCTGTCTCTCTGGTATCTTACAGTGATGCTAGGGGCCCTATTAACCCTCTCTGGTATCTTACAGTGTTGTTAGGGGCCCCATAAACCCTCTCTGTCTCTCTGGTATATTACAGTGATGTTAGGGGCCCTCTAAACCCTCTCTGTCTCTCTGGTATCTTACAGTGACGTTAGGGGCCCTATAAACCCTGTCTGGTATCTTACAGTGATGTTAGGGGCCCTACAAACCCTGTCTGGCATCTTACAGTGATGCTAGGGGCCCCCTTAACCCTCTCTGGTATCTTACAGTGTTGTTAGGGGCCCCATAAACCCTCTCTGTCTCGCTGGTATATTACAGTGATGTTAGGGGCCCTATAAACCCTCTCTGGTATCTTACAGTGATGTTGGGGGCCTCTAAGCCCTCAGCGTCTCGCGGCGAGCAGAGGAAGTGGTGGTTTGTGGGGCCCTGCCGGCCCCCGCGGTTGTCCTCCAGGTGGAAGGCCAGCAGGCAGGAGCGGCGGGTGCAGTTTCCACAGCCTTTGAGCAAGGCATCGATGGGCTGCCGGAAGATGGGCGTGGCGCTGTTGGCATGCACGAGGGCCGCGGGCGACCTCACCGTGCACACAGGGTCCAGCTGAGACCAGGAGAACACAGAGATCTGGACCCCAGGGACAGACCCCCACATGTTAGAGCTGAGAATGGAGGTTCCAACCCCTCAAATACAGGCCAGAAAAGTCCATGAAAAATAGTGTTTTTCTGTTTGAATCATAATTTACCTAGAAAGTTACCGGAAGGTGGAATAAGTAAAAATGACTACATTTGTATAATACATTGTTATAAAATCACTTAAAATTGAGTGATGAAGTTGTTTTTTAATGAATATATACAACATACAAATACTCAAATACTATTTTCATTGTCTATTTATACTAGTGTTTACTATTATTCCATGTTTATTAACTAGTCTTTACCAGTTACTAGATAAGTACCAACCGTTGACTTGATTATTAATGGCACCACACCTGTGCTGTGAGTTTGAGGTCATCGCTCAGGTCCGAGATGGCATAGATCACCATGGAAACACCGTCTTCAAACCCCACGGGCAGAACTGGAGCGAAGAACGACTTGGCAAAGTAATGCAGCATCTTCCACTTCCCGCCAAACTCTGAAGAAGAAATTACCAAACACCTTTGTTTTCTAAATGTTTATTATCCCCATTACACATGACACCAAGTGCCAAGGTACGGTTGTGCCATGTAACTGTATAATGTTTGGAATATCTGAGGGAGGGAGAAAAATGGAAAATGTGTATGTTTGCTTAATAAATATGAAAAAAAAACAGGATCTCTACACAATGTCATTCCACATTCAGATCATTCCGGAAGGGAGGATGACATACCGATTGAGGACCAAGAGGGGGCCTGCCAGATGTCGTTGAGCTGCCAATAGAGGGCGCCCATGGTGTGAC
>OMKN01023055.1:0-10548 GCA_900302345.1 Melanonus zugmayeri | reverse complement strand
ATTGAAAACCAATCATATTACGTTGAATAAAACCTCCAACCGCCAATAACATTTAATAACGGCTATTGCTATTGCTAATCAACAAATTATCAGAGAGATTTATAAACACACACACACCTCTTGTATACTACAAATGATGTTACAAAAAAAGTATCATTTAAAGCCTTTTCTGGAATCTGATTGGCTCTGCATCGTCCTGCTCTAGGCTGCGTTTCCCGATACCGGCATACCTTGAGTTTTCGCGATGTCCGTCACCGATTGGCTACACGGCAGGAAACGTTTTGTGTGCGCGTCCGCGTAGCCAATCGGTGACGGACATCGCGAAAACTCAAGGTATGCCGGTATCGGGAAACGCAGCCCTATCCTGTCGTCATGTGTCTCTCTATGTGACAGTAGGTAGTAGGCAGTAGTAGTAATAGCTGGCCCGGTTACCATGATGCCCAGCTCATCACAAATGCTGTAGAACAGGTCCTGTTGGTACACACCCCCTCCCCACACCCTCAGAGTGTTCATGTTGGCCTCCACCGCCGACTCCAGCAGCTTCCGCATGCTTCAGGACACACAACGACACCACGTCACCATGACACAGCACTAGCACGCGTGTTATTGTACATGTACGTGTTCCTGCGATTGGTGACAAAATTCGACCATTCTAATTTCATAACAAAGTTGCATCATACCCGGTATAAGTATGCAAGTTAAGTAATTAAGAAATTATGGAATATTTTGACCGCCTGGATAATGCTTATTGGTTGTTATTTTTCTAAATTCCCTGCTAGTCCTATATGTTACACAGTCCTATGTTACACGTCCTATATACATTCCGTTCTTTAATAAACCCCTAGCAATTATCCAATTGCTAGGGGTTAACAATGAATCAAAACATATCTATATATGCATTTAATTTTTTTATTTGAATATAGTGGCTATAGTGTCAGAGAGAAACACCTCCTGAATGATGCTTGACTTCCCCAAAAACAAGAAGAAAAAAATAAATAGTTTGGAGCTCTAGAACTCTCTCTCACCCAACAAGAGCTCTAGAATTCTAGGTTGTTCTCACCCAGTGGGAGTGACCAGGTCCTGGAAGGAGTGTGCTGGGATCCAGTTTGACCCCTTCATGAAGACAGCCTTTCCGTTGACCTGGAAGTAGAAGCTGAGGCCAGGGGAACCGGGGACAGGTTCCTGGATCAGCTCCACTGTGCGGAAATACACCTGCAAACAAACAAATAAAAGACTAAATATTTCTCTTGGGAAACCTATGAAATAGCTAATCATATTTACTGTATATTCTATAGCACATACGACTTATTTCTAGGGCAGAGGGACAGTGTTGCCTAATACAAAAAGTAGAGGTACTACAAATAGAAGTACTATAAATAGAAGTACTACAATAGTAGCTGTATTTGCATGACAGAAAAGCCAGGAGTGTCGCTACGTTGCTGATGAAGATGAAACCAAATCTCAAAACGTATTGTGTTGTTGCGCTGATGTGGGTCACGTTCTACCCATACACATTAAAATGCAAATGGAAATGAGACGGTGGACAACCTTGGTGTCTGCCGTGAATGCCAGCGCCGGCTCCAGGGTGCCCCGGACGGCGAGGTGGTAGGAGGGCTGGTCACCGTGTCCGCTGGGCCACCACAGCTCCACTGGACTGCTCTGGAAAAATACCGCAACCAACACAGTTCAGGGTCAAGTTTGTTTGTTAAAAACACTTGAAAACACAGTTATAGCCCCACATTATACGACAGCCACTAACCCTAAAGGCTGGCTAAGACTGGCCGAGATTTGCAAACGGCAAACTTTTTGAAAGTCAGAAATGAAAGTCTGGTTTCTCCTCAATGCGGTTTCGGTTTGATCACCATTAGTTAAGACCACGGGAAATCTGAATTCCGATTGTGGAAATAAAACAAAATAAATCACGCCCGCCTTGAATTTCGGGACCAATTGCACACATTTGCATTGCGATTTTGTTGCGAAGTTATAAAGTTTGGAGGTTTGCAATCACATCATTTTGTTCCTGCGACCTTGCCAAAATTCTTTGCCGCAACAAGTATGCAGCCCACTAGCGTCCTGAAAAAAAGACAAGAAAGAGAAAACCTCCCTAACTCACAGTGGGAAGAGGAAGACACCTTGAGAATGGTACACTAAAACTAAAAACATATTTTTCAATTCTTTATTTGCTGGCTGCCATTATGACAGTACTCGTTTGTGACGTGTTTATGTGCAGTGTGTTCTGACAGTACTCTGACTTGCGTACCGTGTTTATGTGCAGTGTGTATGTGTTCTTCGTCTTCCCAGGGAGAAACCGCATGGGGAAGGTCTGCTGTGATTCCAGCCCAGGAAGGGAGAGGGTGAGCTGGCCACGGGTCACCTCCTCCACCACCTCCACATGGAGCTCCACCTGGAGGCTCCACCCAGAGCTGGTCCAGTCTGGACACACAGAGAGATATATTAGATACATTATTATCAATATTAAAACGTACAGTATGAAGTCGATATACATCTGCTTTAGGACATGAATAAAATGGTATTCCTCAGGACCCACATGTGTCATTAGTCATTAAGTCACGACCCAAAAATAAAACATGTATTTACCAATATTGCCGTAATCAACAATGGCGTCATGTACCGTTAAAAACGGAATGAGTCCTTAACCCCCCGGAAATTAGCACTTCAGGTTCCCTCGTCTCAAAGTCAGTGGGTTTTTTGAATAGGTTTTTGGTTAGATGCCTGAAATAAGGTCTGTGGTTAACACAAGCTTAAGAGGTTTTCACGTTTTGTTCTACAACATAAAATACCCCATTCGATTCGTTTATAGCCTAATGTTAGCTTGTCACTTCTGGTGATTGCATTTATGCTTCAGAAATCATAAAAATTGTGTTCATTTGTGAAGATTATCTTGCTGAATAAAATGTGTAAGTATCATAAACATTGTTTGCCACAGAGCTTATTTTCTGCAATAATCCAAAATCCAATGGAAAAATCCCATTGGCTTTTTGTCGAGGGAACCCAGGGCGATGCTAACTTCCAGGTTGGCCTACAAAAATACGTCATCCTTGCATCACTCTATTGGGGCAAAACTCAATGAAATAGTAAGCCATTGAAACATGAAATAACATTGAAACATTTGTTAATTCACAGGCTTCTTTCTAAAGATTAAGGTTTGGCATATGCTCTGCAACCCACTCAAAATGACCCACCAGTTGAGAATCATTGCTGTAGAGCAGCGGTACTCAACCAGTCAGAGAGTAAGAGCCACATTTAGTACTGTGTTGCCGCAAAGAGCCGCTCGCGGTTGTTGACATGTGACATATGAACGTAAGAGCCGCATGATAGCAGGCAAAGAGCCGCATGCGGCTCGAGAGCCGCGGGTTGAGTACCGCTGCTGTAGAGTACAATGCTATGCTATCATGTTACATTACGTACTGTACATCGGAACGGTGGACAGGTGTACCAGGCGGAGGACATCGTAGGCCTCCAGTCGGACCCCTTTCCACAGCCCTGCGGTGGGGAAGGAGGGACCCCAGTCCCAGCTAAAGGAGCTCTGTTCCTGGAACAAGATGAGGAGGTGTTGACCAGGAGCCTGGAGGTCGATACCTGTACTGTAGGACAGGTGACATCTGTGTCACCTGTGTCACCTGTGTCACCTGTGCTGTGTTGTAGTGAGAGCATGTTAAACCATATTCACCAGCATGGTCCATTAAGACAGCATGTTGCTCTTTGACTAAGTCATTTAGTGAAATGTACGATTTTGGGTTTGTAAATGTGTCTGTCCTTATGTGTCTGGTTTTATAATGAAAAGCATATTTTATGCATATTTTTAGTATATTTTACTGATAATTTAATGAAATCATCTATTATTATTATTATTATTATTATCATTATTACTATCATTATTATTGCGGGATCAGATTTGATTAAACGAGATTAGACTAGATTCATTAGAATAGGTCAGATTAGATGAAATTATATTATTAATTATATTGGATTAGATTAAATAATTCTGCCGCCTGCAGGTAACCATGGCAACCTCCTCTCACGCTCACCTTCCTGATGTAGTTGACGTGGCACTGCCCCTGCTGGACCTCCGGGGGGCAGTCAGGAGGGACCCGGTAGGGGTGGGCCTTGCTGCGTTGGGAGGTGTAACGCACGGGCGATGCTAGGCTCACCGCTAGCACATTGTCCCCCTCCATCAACACCGCTCCCACGCTAAAGTCCTGGTTAACACAAACACACACCAAATTCAGCTAAGGCGGCCTTCCTTGTTTTATTTACTTATATATTAGGTAAAGTTTTATTAGGCAATTCAACAAAAAAAACTGGTTCAGGTGTGGTAGCCATATTTGTTTATTTACCTAACTTTTTCTCAATTGTACTTTTTGCTATGATGTGTTTAACTTTTGAACGTACATATTGCCGAAACATGTTATCCGTGTTGCCGACTGTGACTCCATTTAGCAAAACAGAAGCTATGGTGTCGATGCCATCGAAGACCAGCATCACTCTCTGCTTGGCCCTGTTAAACGACACAAATACAAACCCCAGCCGTCAATAAAGGGAGAAGACCAATTTTCTTATTATCTAAAAAAAAAAAATACAAATAAGTAAAAGGTCATGTTTTTGACCTCATGTCGGCAGACACAGAAAACGTGGTCTTGTACGTCCAGTTGCCGAGCGCGATCCAACTGTAGGCGACATCGTTGAACCTGTAGTAGGGGTCCTGTGTCAAAAGTAACAAGTGAAGGATTACAGGCGGTGATTGATAACCATGGTGATTGTGCGATAACTGCAGGCGCCACTCCGATAGGTTGGAAATGAATGAAGGGCGACCTAGGACACGGCAACAGGACTAAAGGCTGATTTGTAACGAAAAGTTCTGTTGCTCATACACAAACTAGTTTTGGGGGGAAATAAACTGTTGAGTCAGAGCCAATGAAAATAGAGGGGGGCACAGCGGCCGGATTCACAAAAGCACCTTAAGAACAAACATTTTCATAACTGCTGTTTTTTTCTTAAGATTGGACTTCTTAAGAAGTTCTTAAGAAAATGAAAGGAAAATATTGGGGAATTGCAGTTAACAACATTCTTAGGAAACTTCTTAAGAATGACCTTAAAATACTTTTGTGAATGTGGCCCCTGGTACCCAACGAGGCGCAGGGAGCAGGGCCCCCCGTGCCCCTCGTTTAACCTCGCCTCTGAACACATGCATATACATACTCCATGCATAACATAGCCACGCAGACATTATACATGCACGCACAACTGTTTGCAGTGATCATACTTATGCATTATTGATCATCCCACCTGTATGTATCCCTGTTTGAACAGGGCTGAATGCACACAGCCCGGTACCTCTGCAGGGAACGAGACGGATCCGTTTGAGTTCGCTAGAGTCCATTTACCGTTCAGACTGACGTGTAGCTGACCCGAGGTCACAATGTGCGCGGACGAAGCGCGGAGGCTCGTCACCAGGAGCAGGAACACACACACGACCCCGCTGCATGTGGGAGGCATCTTGTGTTTACATGCCAGACAGTTGGAAGCGTTTCTTCTTCCGTGTCATGTGATCGCAGTCAGCTGATCGTGTGTGTGTGTGTGTTAGAGGAAGGAGTGAGTGTGTCTACAACAGAAAGTGCGTCACGTTTGGAGACGGTCATGCCAGTTACGGTAAACCCGAAATGACACCGCATTCCAGGTCATGCTTGGTCAGAAACAGGATCCGGTTTGTTCAGCCGATCCGCTTGCTTGTGGAAGGTAGGATAGCACTAGGCCACATGTTTTTGATACTGTAGGTTTTTTTTTTTAAAGCAAAAACACATTTACATTCATTCATCTTAACACAAAGGATCCCGGAGAGCTTAGTAAAAGGACAATTATATAATGTTCCTCTTTGCATGTAGGCCCTTGTGTTCCGTAACCAACATTGGAAACAAAATGTCAAAAAAACTATTTTGATATAAAAAGGAACATGGTGGAGGCATACATCTTGTGGTCATGGTCAGGTCATCAATACATAAAGCAGGTGAATCCAGAAGACAAAACACCAGCTTGATTATATGATTTAAGCAACTTTATTGAAGGGGGAAACTTAAAAAAGGAAGAGCCACGAGTTGATTATCAACCATTAGCCTCGCACCAATACTTCAAGGCTACATGAAGACAGTGTTTGAGTAGGCATAAAACTATGAGCTCTTCAACTACTGCTCTAAAACATGACAAAACCAAACCAAGAGGCAGCCTTTCCGGGGGTGGGGGGGGGTCCAATCTTCCCCGACAGCCTAGCCTTTACAATCCACTTATTGTGACCAAACATCTCAGATATAATAGCCTACCTTTATTAACATGCATAAAATACAACATTGAAATGCTTTTATACGGTTTTTCCTTTAACATTGATACATAGTGCTCTGATTATTTTATTTATTTATTTTTTACACAGTTTAACCTTTGTCGTGGAGTACAATTTTTTTCTTTTTTAATTTTCTCAGATTACGGAGTTGTCTAGCACTAGAACGAATAGAAGAGCTTACTAAACAGAATGGTTGTCCTGGGGGGGGGGGGGGGTGGCAGCTTCCCCCCCCCCTCACACAATAACTGCTGTTTGTTTGACGTCAGTCCTGATTTGACAAGATGACTAATATTTCGTCAAAGTGGGATCCTTTGCGGTACACGGGCAGCGATTACAAAAAGCCAGCAAAAGAAGAGAAGTAATTACTTTTCAGCTACAGACGCTAGAGCGCGAGAGAGAGCGATAGGTCCAACAGTAAAGCCTTTATGGGGACCCCCAGTCGGTCCCCAAAAGGGGGAGGGGGGGCTGGATTTCTCGGATTGGTGTCTTCAATGTGTGTTCAGAGTAACGAATGACATCATTTTTGGAGTTGTGTATATGAGAGAGAGAGAGAAATAGGGAGAGAGAAATAGACAGAGAGAGAGAGAGAGATCCAGGCCGTTCCTTGCTGGTGCATGCTCAAAACCAAGAGTTCCCCAACCGTGGCAACATACTCCCGGGCAACGAGGGGAGGTGAAACATCATGGGGAGGAGGGGGCGTTCCGAGAGCTGGGAGAGACCATCTTCTTCAGAACGCATGGGGGTGTTGAAAGGTGTAATTAACAAAAAAAAAGAAAAGAAAAAAGAGGGGCGGGGAGATGTTGAGTTGGATCTGACGGGAGCAGGTCCTCACTACGCATCACATGGCGTACTTCTGCGTCCATTCTTTTGCTATTCTGCTGTATCTGTGGAGAGAGAGAAAACACCTTTACTAAAGACATGCGGCATGCAGAGTTCAAGCACATTCTCACACCCACACAATTTCTGCAGTCAGCATTTACATTTAATGGACCAGGGCGAGCGGACATGACAGTTAGTGCATCAACAAGGACTAAATGTTAAGACAAAGCAAAAAACAGCCACTCTGGCTGTCACTCTAAGCTGCATAGAAACAGTTGCCCTCGGCACCCAGATTCATTCAACTGGCAACCATTTTGTGACCGCTAGATGCCCCCCTTGGCAAACCCCTTTGTTGCCATGGTTGAACTGGCAAAACTTTATTCTGTGCACATTACTTGCCAACACACTTGTTGAGTATTGTTAATAAGGTAATATTTACAGCATTGTAAACAGGTTATGCAATATACATATATTCTTTCCATCTTCAAGTTCATGTTTAAATGTGTGGTATAGTTAATGAAGCCATTTAAAGAGCTCAATATAGGGCCTTTATAAACGTGCATTTTTAAAACATGAATGTGATTAATGTTTAACATTACTTATTTACTTCACTGAGCTAAAACGGTCTCATAAAAACAGAAAACAATTGTTAAGACAATCTTCAAAACATGACCATGCCCAACCGACCCTAGAGACACCAGCTAGTCTCATGTGGAGTTTACAGCCTCACGTTTCTACTAATGCAGCGTTCAACCTCACCTGGATGCTGTTAGCGGAGCCATCTCAGTCCGTCCAAACACAAACACCATTCCACACGGCAACACATGAGATAATACAACGGAGCTACGGGCCGTCTACAATAGTTGAGCACAGGTCAGTGCAACCTCTCATTCTATTGGCTGAAATTGGTGGCAGTTTATTTTTAAATGACCCAACAAACTAGAATTTGCCATCCCCTGCAGTTCATCATCGTTATTTAATGTTTACAGTTAAAAACGAGATGCGAGGTTAGTTGTAAACAATCAGAGCATCACAAAACACGCCGGCCAAAAAAACAAACTAGGATCCAACAAGATACAGGTGCTGGCCCTTACCCTAGAGCAAGGCATACTTCTCTGTCCACTCCCGAGCTAGTTTGTTATACCTGACGGAGCACAACCGGATTAGAACCAACAACCATCTACGCGACTGTCCTAGCAGTCTCAGAAACCAGGAGCCTAAATACTAGTTTCTTCTGCACGAATGATGATTTAGCACTTACGGATCCTTCTCATGCGGAAGGAACTAAAATGATTTAAATTAAGGGCTCCAACTACTTCTGTTTACAGTGAAGTTCTCCATTTAATTATGTGGATGTGAGTGAGTGCTACACCTACTTCTGACTGTCTGTTTTGTAGATGCGGGCGATCTCTGGCACCAGGGGGTCATCTGGGTTGGGGTCGCATAGAAGGGAGCAGATGGAGAGGAGGACTGGAAGAGAGAAGAAATGGTTGGATTATTTCCCTTTAAAAAAAATATATATATATACATACACACACATTTTAATGAATAGAAAACACCACAACATTGTTGTGTGAGGAGGGTAAGGTATAACAAATATCGGAATCCCCAAATCCAAGTGCAAAAAACAAAAAACCTTATTTCCCTGTTTATTTATACATTTCAAACTAGGTATAGATCCAGCATTTAAAGACACTTATTTGCCAATTGGCAGCTGATTTGCTGTAGGAGCCCAAAAACTGCAGCTTCAAGTCCCACCAGTCAACTGTACACTTGACAGTGAACTGCAGTCAGCGTTTCCAGAAGCTCCCGTTCTAAACACTACATATTATGTAAAACTGTAGTTTGAGAAAATAATGTAGATCATTGAAAATAAAACATCCGTTTGGTAAATTCAGTATTATGGCTTCTTATTCTTTCAATGACACAGCTGGCTTCCTGTAAATAGCTGCCCTTTGTGCATAACATCAGTCGTAAGTGGCGTCCCAATGCCCACCATGCGCGTTTATCCATTTTTTACCGTTTCCATACAAGGCGGTGGTTCACGAACGACCTTGACAATAATCTAGTGGTCCTCCTAAAGTCAGAGGTTGGGAGCCACTGTTCTACACTGAGGACCTTGTGGCTGTGAGGTATCAGGTCTGTCTAACCGGGTCACCGATTGAGTCATGGAGTCCATCTCCCGGTGTGACCGGAGCGGGGGCAACGGGTCGTTCTGCCGGGTCTCCTCCAGCCGGTAACGTACCTTTGGAGATGGTGAGGGCCGGAGACCACTGCGACCGGAGGATGTCCAGGCAGATACTCCCGTTGCTGTTGATGTTTGGGTGGTAGATGCGTGTTGTGAACGCAACCTGAAACGTGAAGTAGACAGAACAGGAAGTGAGAGAGTGACGGGAGCGAAAGTGCAGTTGAACGCCAGTCAGTGGCCACATGACGAGTGGAAGTAGTAGGGAGTAAAAACCCGTTCTTTGTGTGTGCACATTTTTTTGTGGTAGTGTAGTAGAAAAATAATAAATGCATATGAACTGTGTCTGCTAGGATCCAACAGGAAAAACACATACCAACAAAAACACAAAATAATTAATCAACTGAATGTAGGAACCATGGGGATGATGATCGAGGGGTGGGGGGTAAGAAAACTAAAAAATAAACGAGAAAGTGGTAACCTGCTATCTGGCTTCTTAATGAACCATTTTGTATTCATTTTTCCATTGGTTACTTTTCATTCTGCATTACCAATGATGCAGAACGCTGAGTGTGTTCTCACCTTGGGTGGCTTAAAGGGATAGTCTGTAGGGAAGTGGATGGTCAGGAAGAAGACGCCTCCCTGATACGGGCTGTCATTCTGAGAATGCACACATTACAACCGTTAACGTGATTAGGAACAATAAAATGGAGGTCATAGAGGGTTATTTATACACCCTTAGACACAAACCATATTATTATTATTATATGATCATAATAAATGCACTAATGTTTTGATTCACTTACCGGTCCCATGATGGTGGCTTGCCAATGGAACACTGAAAAGGAAAAGAAAAGACAGTTAAACAACATAAGAGAAGTTAACCTTAAATGTCATTACATCCTTTACATTACAATCAACTACATTTTGTGGTCACCAATTCAGAGTGGGCAGGAGAGTGGCATGAGAAATCCTAATTTCATTGGCTCTCATTAAAAAAAATTAAAGTAGATTGAACCTGCTTGGCCATACTTTGCATGCAAGTATGGCCGAGTATTTGTGCATGATGAAACCGCAAATACCACAGTAACTATACTGACTGCAGAAATATCATGACATTTGATTTTCCAGTGTAATAAATCTCCACTAGTATACAGTATTGATATCAAGGATCAATGAATGTGGTGATAGT
>OMKN01023054.1:0-10375 GCA_900302345.1 Melanonus zugmayeri | reverse complement strand
ACTACAATAACTATATATATAACACTATACATAGAAGAAGGGTTAGGGTTAGGGTTTGGGTTAGGGTTAGGGTTATGGTTAGGGTTAGGGTTAGGGTTATGGTTATGGTTAGGGTTAGGGTTATGGTTAGGGTTAGGGTTAGGGTTATGGTTATGGTTAGGGTTAGGGTTATGGTTATGGTTAGGGTTAGGGTTATGGTTAGGGTTAGGGTTAGGGTTATGGTTATGGTTAGGGTTATGGTTAGGGTTAGGGTTATGGTTAGGGTTATGGTTATGGTTAGGGTTATGGTTAGGGTTAGGGTTAGGGTTATGGTTAGGGTTATGGTTAGGGTTAGGGTTAGGGTTATGGTTATGGTTAGGGTTATGGTTAGGGTTAGGGTAAGGTATTTTGACATATTTTATTTTAACCCGCTACGTTGTCACGCGACGTGAAGGGGGTACCCTAAACGTCGCTTATGGACGTCAGGGGTGAATGACCAAACGGCAGTATGTGACGAATAGGGGTGAGACTGGGTTGAATAGGACACACATTTGTAGTGTAAGTATGGTTATGTGTGAGGATTTGCGGAAAACTGTTTCTGTTCTTTTTTTGGGGGGGACTGACAATGATTGGGAAAATTATAAAAGAGAAGGAAGGAGAGAGAAAAATAGAAAGCCAATTTCAGGACAAATATTGCAGCTCTTATTGGAGTCCTAACATTATTTTGTCTTCCTCTCGGCTCCTATTATGTGGTTCCTTTTCAGCACCAAACACATTTTATACACAAAACATTGTACAGCCTATGTAAGAAAACTTTGAATCAAACCTCGATGATCCCATCATTTGTAATCTACCTCTTTCTACCCCATTACAGACTGCCATGGTTAATGGCCATAAACAAAACGCCATTAGAAATGTATAACTCAACTCAACTCAGTTTGCTTAGTTGCAGCGCCTCCTCTCTCTCTCTCTCTCTCTCTATGTGATTGTCTACTTCATATCCCGTAGCGCTTTGTCAGTGTTTGTGTGTGAAGGTCTGGCTGACAACAGCTGTCTCCAGAGGGACAGGGTGATAACGTCACTCCTCCCAGGCCCCCAGCACTCTAATCGGCCTCGGGAAATGGGGATAGTGGAGCTGGAGAAGAGACATACAGCGACGTATGTCGCTCGGTGTTGGTGAGGCCCTCGAGCTTCTTCAAACTCTTGTGTATCCTGGGCCAAGTGCCTCCATAGCTTCACTCCATGCAGCCGGTATAAACCGCATGCCATTCACCCCGGCCCCAAGGGGGGTTGGCTGGCCACAGCTTCAGGAACATCCAAAGTCTGTTATGTATACGTCCAAAGTTATTTTCGGAAGTTCAACTCTTTCAAGCGACAGCGTCTGTGAACCGGCTAGAAGTGGCACTCTATCAAAGAGGAACCCGTCTTCCTCGCTCCTATTATTTGGTGAAATAAAAAATTTGAGGACAAATTTGTGCCGTTTTTTATTTCATTAAAACTACATTTATGACACCACCATCCATTAAATGTCTCTAAGTGAATGTCTGAAACTGCTATATAAGCGAAGATGAATTCGGGGTCTGGGTATTAATTTATTCAATGTGCTTTTGTCTCTGCTTGACTCCATTAAGTGTCTCCGTAAGGCTTGCACTTAAACTGCACTTTGTAATGTATGTTTTGATAGAGCAATTTTTACTTGTGTATGTATAGTAATCTGTATTAATAATTCCTCCTGGTTTTGTACAATTGTACAAGCTTTTATGAAACCACTTATCTTCCCATAACAAGGAGAAAAATGCATGTGAAAGCCCTATTTTATTGAAAGTAGGGAAAGGGTTGCATGTTCATTATTAATTCACATTTTCTACAACATTTTAGTCAAAGTCCACTGTGATCTTACCTTGTGTTTTGTTGTTTTGAATTATGATCACTAGTTTTTTACCGTAACCATGTTAGTTTCTGCTCTCTACTTGAATCTCTTACATATGATGCATGCCACTTGTTTCCTTTAATAATGCGCAATGTTTTACTTAAGGAATTAATCACTGTTCACCATAAACACAAACATTTATATAAACTCCATTTTGTAATAAAGACCTATCTCTGACATGCCTATACCTAAAATAGCCTCTGCATCTGATACATAATGCAAACCTAAAATAGCCTCTGCATCTGATTCACAATGCACATGTAAAATAGCCTCTGTATCTGATACATAATGCACACCTAAGGGGAGGAACTGTCATTCATTTGAATGTGAAAACACAACCTTTCCCTCCCAATCAATTCCATATTCAGAACACTTGCTGGTTCCAAGTCACAATTGGAACGAGAGGCCATGTAGCCTGTGTGTGTGTGTGTGTGTGCATGTGTGTGTGTGTGGTGCTGAAGAGAGTATCAGTGCACGTGTGTATTTGTGTGGTTTTGTACATTGGTGTTGTACATGTTATTTTTGTGCATCCATGTTTTGAGTATGCAATTGTGTGTGTGTATGTTTTTGTGTCCATCTGTATGTGTGTGTGTCTGTATGCATGTCTACGTGTGTTACCTTGCATAGTGATTGTGTTCAACATGTTGGCTGTGTGCTGCAGCCTTCTTGGCTGTCACTTCTCATCATCTATCTGCTGCCCAGGTGCCGGAGCAGAGGGCAGTGTCTGAGCGGTGAAGGAGCTGGCGGGAGTCCTACTGCTGGGTGACAGACAGCCCATGTCTGCCTCCTGTTAGACCCCCTACTGTTGAACCTGCCATTACACACACGTACAGTATATAAACACATATGCATATAGTGTCTCTATCACTGTCGACCTATGGCTACGTGTATCTATAGGTAGACATATAACGAGGGGAGAAAAGAAAAACAGAGAACTACGGCGCCAAGGCCAACCGGCCATGCATATGTGACTGTATGCAGTTGCGCACACAAAGCATGCACCACGTGCACACTGTGGCCTTGGTGCAAATCAGACGATGCCTTTAGACAGTGTGTAGTGAAACACCTTCTAGCGCTCAATTCCATGTTTTCTGGTTCCATAAACGTTAACGTTTAAATGTCTTAATCAAATCAATCAATCATACATACAGTCAACATTTGATAAATATAAGATATTACAATTCAAGAGGGATGTGTGGATGCTAAATAATAGATCTCAATAGAATAACAACAAACACATACATCACTCGTATACAACATTTAACACAGCAATGGTGCCAATATAATAAACAAGCACAAACTGATTTCTCACCACTAAATCTTCAGCATTATTAATGAGCGGGCTATAATAGCTGGTGTGTGGAAAGACCAAACATTTAGTTAACTGACTAAAAAACCTTTACAAACATTTTTAGTATTTGAATTAATCGCATGTGTCTATTTTTTTAATACAACGCTCTGCTGCAATCCAATGATTCCCAATTGGCAGTGAGCACTATAATGTAATAACTAGTAATAACTAATAAGCACTCATGTTTAGGAGAAGTTCAATAAGACATTTCAAACTTTGAGGAATTTGGAAGGAGGTTACAAACTGAAGAAGTCATTTGTTCAACGCTCTCTGTGCCCATTTTACTGTCAATCAATACATACAAATATATGAATCAATTCAACAGAATTAGTTTTGTGTGGAGTTTTAGAGTTTCTGTGTGGAGTTTCTCACATATACTACATAAGAAAGAAGGTTGTGTGTGTGTGTGTGTGTACTTTGACTTTATGCTAGGCAGTTGGAATGGGTGAGCCTTGAGGAGGAGATCCAATGTGATCTTTTCTTAGAGAAGAGGGAAGCCAAAGAAAATATTTTACATTCTTTACATTTTCACGTTTCCAATGCAGTCCAAGATTGTATTAATGTTCAATGTTTATTATGTTCCATTTTGAGTGAAAG
Organism: Melanonus zugmayeri; assembly: GCA_900302345.1. Lineage (NCBI taxonomy): Eukaryota > Metazoa > Chordata > Actinopteri > Gadiformes > Melanonidae > Melanonus > Melanonus zugmayeri. The sequence goes on along the minus strand of OMKN01023054.1, from coordinate 6,518 downwards.
AAACAATCATAGTGAATATTACAGTTGAAAAAAACTATTACCCATTATTTGGCACGGTGCCAAATAACCAAATTATAATAAGGCAAATACCTAAGGCTCTCAGCAATCAACACTATATATGGTGCATTCATTAAAACCCCAAGAACATGGTTTATTATCTCCTGTAAAACCTGCTACTTTCCTTCCGCCTATAGCTGATCTAAGAGGAGCTGAAACATATCTCCTCTCACATGCTTCTTATCTGGGCTCCTATTAACACCACTCACAGAGGCATTACTGTCTGGTTTCATGCATTTAGATGTTTAACATGCTGAATACCTGTGCTTTCATGCAGCAGGATATCTTGTGGCGATGCTAATCTATTTGTCTTGTTTATCTTTGTTCACCTGCTGAGTGTTAAGCAGCCAAGAGAAAAGAGATAGAGAGAAGGCGGGAATTGAGAGAGAGACAGGAAGAGAGAGAGAGAGAAAGAGACAGAGCTAGAGAAAGAGGGGGAGAGAGACATTGGATGAATGATTGTGTGTCTTGTGCCATCATATCATCTAAACGGAAATAGCAATAGGATAAATGGGAATGTTGTTTTGTTTGCGCGTGCATGTGTGTGTCTTTGTGTGTGTGTGTGTGTGTGTGTGTGTATTTGAGCCTGTGTAGGTTTGTGTGACTGGATGCGTGTGCCTGTGTGTACATTTGTGCCTGTGTGTTTGAGAGTGTATATGTATGTGTGTGTGTGTGTGTGTGTGTGACAGCATGTGTATACTGTATGTGTGCACATCTGCACCTGTGTGTGTGTTCATGTATATGCTGTTAAGCTTCTATCCATGTATTGTAAGGCTCCTACCCAAACACAAACCTGCCGATTCTAGGGTCGACTGACTCGGCCGACTCAGTCGGGAAGAGGGGGGGCAATCGGGGCTGAAGTCAGCTCTGACTGTCGTGTAATGTGGGGGGTCTCAAGACATGCAATTTCCCCCCGTGGAGTCAGGAGGGCAAAGATTTTTCCAAAAGGTTTGATATTATTGGGCCCGACCACGTAGTGTGGAGGCACTGAGGCTCAGCGATTATGCTGGCAACAGCCAATGAGATTTGAGATCAAGTACGACCAATGTGATGTGAGGTCAAGAGGGAGAAAAGTGGAACGAACTGGGAGTGCGTTCACTGTTTACAAGAACAACTACTACAGTTTCTACAAGCTCAACAAATATATTAATATAATTATAATATATAGTAAGTTCTATAAACGATGGGGTAGGGAAAAAAAGAGTATCTTGTATCTTGAAGAAATTATTCATGGCTCGGGTTCAGAGGAATGCTGGTATTATGATGGGCAAGTGTATGGACCAGTCTACCGCATCTCTTTCTACAGGAACCATTAGCGTGAGTACGTACGCCACAAGATTTGGTGAGTTTTCAGAGAAGGTGCGGATAATCGGATAGTAGAGTCTTCGTGTGTGTACCCCCGCATGTTCTCAGTCGCCTAGTGTGGACCACCGACCCGATGACGAGGCAAGACTGATCGCCAAGACCAGTTGTGTACTGCCGAAGTCGGCTCCGACTAGTGGGTAGGAGCCTTTAATCGTCCGGGATTTTTTGGGTCCCCCAAATGGAGTCCTTGTTCTGGGGCTGCATGACACACACACACACACAACACACTCATACATCCAGTCTCTCAAATGATATCTTCCCCCAAAAGCCGCAGAGCTCTGTGATGGACATGGTCGGTCGGCCCCTGCAGAGACAGATGGAGACGGCCGGCCAGCCTGACACGCGCAGAGGGACTGTGATGAGTTAATGGTGGCCGGGTCTGAGCTAACACACTCCATCTATGTGATGACAGGTAAGCATGGGGCCATGGGACCACACCAGAGATCTCTTTATATCTATCTCACTCTCTCTCTCTCTCTCTCTCTTTGTCCTTCGTTCTTATCTCTCTCTCTGCGTTTATCTATTTATTTGTCTACCATATATAACCAAACATTGACAATATACTTGTTTCATTCCATGTTGTATCATATGTAACAGTGATATGTCATGCACAAATTCTACTACCGTTGAAATTCGGACAGTTGAAACAATAGGGTGGGAAGTCATTACATTTCCCACCCTAGTGTTTTACATTTACACTCACACTCCAAATGATCTGTGTGTGTCTAATTTACACTCAGTTAAGTTAAAGTTGGTGAGGTGTTGAATGTGATTGCCATTGATGCCAACTAAAATATGCACGTGTGTGTGTCTTTCCTGGGTGTGTGTGTGTGCGCGTGTCTTTCCTGGGCGTGTGTGTCTTTCCTGGGTGTGCGTGTCTTTCCTGGGCGTGTGTGTCTTTCCTGGGTGTGCGTGTCTTTCCTGGGTGTGCGTGTCTTTCCTGGGTGTGCGTGCATCTGGACTCCAAGATAGAGAATACTGTTGCCGCCGCCTATGGCAAGGATACAGGGCTGGCAGTAACATCAGGGCTGAGTTGAATAATTTAGCCTCTGGATCACAGAGCATATGCATATTCATCTTATCACTGGCACATTTACGGTGGAAGGCCTCACCCATCTTCCTCATTCCAACAGCGTAAATACAGGCATCTAATAATGACCCCTCCTGAGGAATTAAAAAGGCATCATTAGGCAGCACCTGAAGGTTGGTCCCTGAACTGCGAGGACATTAACAGGAAAAACAGTCTGGCAAGTTGATCTGATGGAGTGCATGGTCTATGTGCAACCAGCATGATGGGGATTGGAGGAGGGGGGCATGGGTTCAAAGGTCAGTGATTTTTCCTAGCTCAATGCATCAGGTAAGCGTATCCTCCAATGAATACCGGTTAATGTGTTCCATTAGAATCAATGAGCAGAAGACATGCAACAACATGTTCATTTTTATTATTATTATTATATCCGTATCCCTCCAGTTCCTTATAGTGAACGTGATAGTCTGTAGTTATATTATGCGTGAGCATTACCAGCCTGTGTACAGACTGAGCATATGATTATGTTTGTTGTTAAAATAAAAAATTAAAATCTACAAAACAAGATTGGAAGATACAATGATAATGATAGTCAGGTTTACCATTGGAAAGGAAGGACCTGTGAGTTAAAGAAAGGAGCTCAGAGGTCTTACTGTGGAGGCAACCAAGCTTCCCCATATTGTCCCAAACACAAATGAATTCAATCACCAGACCACGGGGCTTGTTACCATGCGGCCGGGGGAGCCAAGAGGTTGGCGAGAGAGCCACAGTCTATCTCAGCTAACCCCTCCGCAATTCCCTTGCACCTGTTTATGGCTCTTGGCAAACTGCACACCAAAGAGACTTTAGCTTCTGAGAGAAAGGCAGGGTTAAAAGTGGACAGCTACTTAGCATTTCACAAGGAGACCGAGAGGGCACTCTGAGAAAAGAGAAAAAGCGAGAGGCAGTGAAGTGGAAATATATTAGTAGATTGAAGGATGCAAATACTGATAAAAATCAGACTGGCTATTAAACAGGACCAGAAGGGGTGTGATGTTAAAACAAGAGATAAAATGTCTAACATTCAAACTTGTTTTTCCTATGAATATCAGCTTGTGTAGACAAGCTCTTTGGTGAGAAAAACAAACAATCCCTCCATTCATCCTTCTATTCATTCTTCTATTAATCTATACCTTCACTCATTCATCCATGCATCACTCCATTATACATCCATCCATCATTCCTTCATCTACTATGTATCCATTCATCCAAATAGTATCCATCCATTCATCACTATCATCCATCCATCCATATATGCATCATTCATCCACCTAATACATCCATCCATCCATCCATCTATCTATACATTTCATGGTGGTGGTCAGATCAGCTATGTTATACCAGTGTACCAATACTAATGCCAATAACAATTATAATAACAATAATACAAACAACAAACATTGCACCAAACAGCCCATTTTCAAGGCAAATGTACAATTGAATAAAGTTTGAACAGTGTTTTATTTATGTTGACATCCAGTCAGAACCCTTGTATCCTAGGAAAGACCTCTAGTATCCTAGGAAACCAAAGCTGATTAAAGAACTCTTAAAGAACAACAGAAGAATTAAAAAGAAGATTCAAGCCAGGGTACGGAAGTCATATCATGAGATAATTAAATGTTTCAAAAGGTAATGATCATCTGTCAGGTCTACTTTATCTAGCCTCCAAGAATAGTTTTACTAAATATACTGTGTGTGTATATATATATATATATATATATATATACACACAGTATATGGCAAGGGCGACATCAGTCATGTACATATATATAATATATATTATATATAGTTAAATCAATATAGGCCGATAAATGTGTAGCCACTCTGATACATTTTTTTAATTTTTTTAAACAAAACACCAATACAAACAAACACACACATGCATGTTATGTTGGCACACAAGCTTGTGGAACACAAATACCAAAAGGTCAGCAAACGGTCAAGCTGGATATGGCGCAACTGTAAAACAGGCTGTGTTTCTGAACCCTGACCCTGACCCTAACCCTAACCCCACAGCATCACAGACCTAACCCTAACCCTAACCCCACAGCATCACAGGCCATCTCTGGGAAAATAAAAGCCACAACTGGACCACTGGAAGTAGGTCAGAACTGTAATCGTTCGTTTTGATTGGCATCCAGTATTCACGCTAGCGAATATTGGATGACTGATCTGTGACAGAGAATATTAAACACAAAGAACAAGTTGCATCCTTTCTCAGAAACACTGAAGCCTGATCTTTACACATAACTGGATTAAAGGATCCCAGGGGAATACAGGTGGCTGGGTATCCAGTAGACTTGGACTACATTGGTGGTTCTTATTATATTCATTCTAATTTTATTTTAGTGCAATTTAAGTAGAATTACATTTTCTTAGGAATTCTGCATTCTGAAGGCGCATACATCAACACAATCTTTATTATACCATTCACCACTGGCTGGTATATAGTTGCATCCTCTTATGAGTGGACATACGATTGGATTGCTAAGCGGAGAGGCATATTCATTGCTCACTGTCCTCCATTTTAGTGCTGACTATGTCAATTAGAGAATGGGACATGTCAGAACTGCACCACAGTGCCACTTGATGGCCAGAAGTGGAACAGCTTAATGAAGGAAGAATTCATTAAAACAAAGTGCTAAACATACCCATGGTTTGTAATGCTTGTGTTACCCAGGCTGCTTATTACGTTTGCCATGTGCTTTGTGCTCTATGTTAGGTGAAAGCCATTTTGCAGTATTACAAAAAGAAAAGTGGATATTCTCAATGTCTGGTCAAAATGTCACTGGTGAACAAAGGGTTGCTATGAGAACAGGGTGACATGTTTCTCTCTAATGGGTTTTCTCAATTTGTTTCCTCTAACTTTCAGGAGCACAGCATGTTTTTGGGGGATCAATAACAGTTGATGAGGGAAAAAAACGTGGTGATTAAAATTAATTAAGTCATACTAGTATTTTCATGATATGGCCTCCATTATATATTTATATTTACTTAATACATTTGTATTAAGCACACACCTTGCTGTTTCTTTACACAGATCTTTAAGCAAATATTATTATTAAGCCAAATGAATCATGATGGAGCTTGTTTTTTACTCTACACTGCTAAAGGTAAGCATCTATTTGTGGATTGCTAGACAAACAATCCATAGAAGTTATAAAAAAAGACTGTTGCTTTGGGGATATTGGCAATAAAAATATTTTATATTTGTCCTTAAAGAACTTCTGACACCTACACCTAGAAAATAACGACAACAAAATCCTATAATCCATACGTAGGGATTTGTCTGCGTGATATGTATTGCTTTGTGCTATTGTTATTATCATTGGATGTGTTTTTGTTGTTGTTGATATCATCCAATCATTCATTTTGGAAACTAGGCCGGTGTAGAGCATTGACATTCTGTGAACCCTAAAAGCACAGTGCATTACAGAGTTATTATTCACAAGCAGCTGATATATTTCCCCATTGAGAAGTGGATGTGCTGCTGTGTGTAGATAGGGAGGGTGGAGTACTGATATCGATCTGCCCGCCTCCCTCGATGTTATTAGAAAATTAAACCATGTGCACATCCTGTCCTGGGCGCACATCCTGTCCTGGGGGCCACGGGGACGGGAGCCAAAAGAGCAGCAATAAAAACAGAGAGCAGTGATCCCTCCAGTATCAAATAAGTAGAGAATCATAACTCAGTGGCAGGTAAACAATGATCCCTCCAGTATCAAATAAGTAGAGAATCATAACTCAGTGGCAGGTAAACAATGGTTCCCGCTCGTCTGCAGCCATATTACCTGCCGTTTCTTTTAGGGAGGGAGTGAGTGTGTGTGTGTGTGTGTGTGTGTGTGTGTGTGTACACACAGGTTTTTGCATGCGTGTGTTTATGTGTGTGTGTGGGTTTGTGCACACGTGTGTGTGTGTGTGTGTGTGTGTGTGTGAGAGAGAGAGAGAGAATGAGAGAAAGAGAAAGCCCATGCATATGTCTATGTTCTATAAAATTCTCTATAAACTACATGACACAATAAATCCAAAG
>OMKN01023047.1:0-10335 GCA_900302345.1 Melanonus zugmayeri | reverse complement strand
AAAATCAGTCACACTACGAGAAACCAGTCTGCACCCCCACCAAGGTGAATGGGTTTAGTCTTGACTCTTGGTTGATAGTGTTGAGGATGGGTACTGTATTGACGCGAGTGCCAAATGATTCAATAAAAAAATACAATAGGGTAGTAATGCAATAATTTGATTCTTTTTTTAATTTGTATTTATATACTTGTTATATTTATATTTGTTTTTGTTACAACCACTGTCCAGGAGCATATCTAGAATCATCTTCCCATCTCCAAGATAATATTATAGAATATGAATTTTAAAAATCAACAAAGATTTTGGCATTTTCAATTACATTTCATTTCAATTGATATTAATATTAAGGCTATTCAGTTTGGTTCTGCAGAGGTTACAGTGGAGGGTCGATCAACTTCTATCACTTCTGCAAACCCCTGACAAACAAACCCACTGATCTCTGGTAAACTCATTACAACACACACTCATACACTGAGCAGGCAAGTACAAATATTTTCACTGACTTATTGGGTCAATGGCCATAATTCTGTCTTAACGCATAACTTTACTCAAAGACTTTTTATTTTATTTTTGACATTTTCTCACAACTTTCTTGTTTGGTACTATTTGCATTTCAGATAAGTCACGCTGTGTTCTCTTTTCAGTGGACTGTTTTTGTTTTTACAGATGCAACAGTGTGGGGGAAAGTGTGTGAAAGTATTGTATCAACATTTTATAGGTCATTTGGATGACCTAATCCAACTTTGGCCACTGGGAACATAACATCAAATTGTTGAATTCATCCAGAAATTCTAAGATCAGGTCATCATCATTAAGTATGAAAAAAAATCAAAAGAGATCAAATACTGCTCAAAAACAGTCGAATTGGCTCATCAGAGGACTTTCTCGTCCGACTGACCAACTGCTCGTGGTTATGATATTGAGATTAGCGTGCCTGTTCTGCAGATGACATATGGGTTCAACTCATAGCTTCTTCTGAAAAATCCAGTCCAATTTACATCCAGATTCAGTGAAGGAAACAATGTTTAGGACAACATAATCCCCAGACGACAGGGGCTGGACTGGTAGTGGGACAGGGAACCCAGTTCTCTGAGCCTGACTCTGAATCTGTCAGTGCCAAAAAGTGCTTTTTGTTTCTTTCTTGACAGACGGAGTGACCCAAATGTATTATTCTAGATCAATTAAAACGAGTGTGGCCCTGATAAGTGGCCATGACATGCATGACATATACAACAATAGGGTTTACTTTGAAATTCACTGGAGTAATCCTGTTACATAACAGTATGCTGACATACACACCGTTTTGCATGTAGATTGGGTGACAATGGCTCAGGAGGTAGAGCAGGTTGTCTGGCAACCGGGATGTTGCTGGTTCGGCCAGGGCCGGTTCTGGGCATAGGCAAGTTAGGTGGTTGCATAGGGTGACAAATGGCCAGGGGGCGCACACAGGCGCAGTGGCACATTAAAAAAATAGACACACACGTGTGCGTGTCTTTGAATCACATCACAAAACTTTGAGTAGGCGGTCATAGGTTCACGTAACCAGCCCTGGCCTGCCCTATACGCAGAATACGCCATCACATGACATCACATCCCGCGATAGGGCAACGCAAATCCTTTTTTAATTTTTTTATAAAGAAAGTTGGTGGGAGACATAAAGCCACCCACCCCCCCTCGCCAACACCACGAACAGAGGGCCCCCAAGGAAAATCTTGTTGTCTAGAGCTGGAGGTGTCCCTGAGCAAGACACCTAACCCTAACTGCTCCCGACAAGCTGGCTGTCACCTTGCATGGTTGACACCACCATCAGTGTATGAATGGGTGTATGAATGGGTGTATGAATGGGTGAATGTGAGGCAATAATTGTAAAGCGCTTTGAGTGGCCACTGGTTAGAAAAGTGCTCTATAAATGCAGTCCATTTATTTACCATTTAGATTGTAAGACTTCAGACAGATCCATATTCATAGAAAATCAATAGAAATCATTATATATATATTTTTTTTTTTATTCAAGATGGCAAAAACCATGCAATTACAAAAATATGGCACTACATTTACTATATAAAATGTCCGTAATACTGATCTGGAATCCAGAAGAACCACTGAAAACAATTTCCAACAGAAATTCTGAAGAAAAAAAAAAACTCACACAAAAACAAATGCTATAAAAAAAGACAATTCTTATTTTCAAATCATTATCCTCACTCGATAGTGACCAGAGAGGCTTGCTAACAATACCAACATAATCTCATCCACCTTGTGTTTGACCTCAGGCAATATAACTGTTGTTAATAGCACAGCCATTAGACGGCGTCATTTCAAACCTCTACATTCGCTTCAGAATATGACATTTCAGTTCATATATCTGAACGTCCAGTGTTTCTATGGGTATTTATTCACATTTGACTGACACATTTATTGATTTACATTACATAGTATACAGTGAGATCATCCATCTCCTTAATTACTTCTGAGAGACTGAGCTGAAATGTATTTCCTCATGGAAACAGACCTCTGTGAATCTGACACTTGGAAGTTTCAGTTGTTGTCGTTTTTGACACACATATGCATATGTTTGTGTTTTAAGAGTGGGATTGTGATTCCATTAGATATGAGTGTGTGTCTGTGTGTGTGTGTGTGTGTGTGTCTGTGCATGTGTGTGAGAGAGACAGTGCGTGCAACTGAGTACGTGTTGTGCAATGTGTTACTATAACTGCATCCCATCTCTTCTCCTGCAAGCCATGCGACGCAGGCGCGTGTGCGCCTCCACTACGCTACGTTGAGGCTGTACTCCTGCTTGTAGCAGCAGGGCCGACACACGGCGTTCACCAGCCCGATGCCCAGCTGCAGCAGGCAGATGAGGAACTCCAGCACAGCCAGGCCCAGCAGGACGCACAGCAGGGCCACGTTCCACTCCACGATACGCACAGGCTGCAGGCACTCGGACCACAACTCTGGCTCCAGCAAATACCTGCAGAGAGAGAGACACAGAGAGAGAGAGGGGGGATGAGAGAACCAGAATAGAGAGAACGAGGTAGAGTTAGAATAGAGTAGAGATAAAGTTAGATGGAGATATGCAAGGAGAGACGGAAGAAGGAAAGGAGAAGAATAGAGACAGAGAGGTAGGAGATAGGAGTAGAGATAGACAGACAGACAGTAAAAGAGAGAGACGGTGAGTCCTTTTTGGAATTAAATAAGTAGATTTACTTAATAGTAACACTACATCAACTGTACTTATTACTTCAAAAAACGCTGTGCTGATACAACCCAGGCTGATCCAGTATATACATATGTGAAAACAGCAAAACAATCGCATAATATCACACTATGAACTACTTTTTATAGACTGTCACAGACACACACCATTGTTTTCATATTACCTGCCGCTTTTATCTGAAAAGGGATACGTCCACCCCAGAGAAGTGAAACACTGTGGACCCTGCAGCAAGGTTAGTCCTGATAGGATGAAACAGTAGCCAGATCCCGCCATGCCCACCACTGCAGCCAATGCTGAACCACACATCTAGAGAGAGAGAGAGAGAGAGCATACAATAAGGATGCTGCTTTATGAACGTCAGTGCTTCCCAGTTGGATGTGTCTGTACGTCTCGGTGTAATACTGAGATGGAGAGCGAGAAGGAATGTTTCTGTAAGCTGTTTGGTCAGTCAGCAACCTGTCAACAGATACGCTAGACAGCTGCATTACACCACATATGCACACACACACACGCACACACACATATGCACACACACATACACACACATGCACACACACATATGCACACACACACACACACATAGAGGAAAATACTGAAGAAGACAGCAGCAAATATACTGAATATGTTTTGAAGAAAAGAGAGTTGCTTGGAAGATCTTGATCTAAATCTGATACCTCTCAAAAGTTACACTAATTTATCATAAAGAAATGACAAGATGCTTATTGCAAGACCCAAGATGCTTATACAATATATATCATGCAATGTAGTAATAATATCATGTAGAATGTAGAGGTCTTATGGCATGATATTTACTGTAGTACTTGTATAGTGATAATTATACAAGCATCTCTTGCTCCTTTTGTATTGACCTTTATATCTAACACAATGAATCCATACTTCCTGGTCATAGCATAGCAGCACGTTGGCATTTCTCCAACACAGTTCTGTGTGCGAGTCTCTTAGTTCCTCACCATGTAGCTCTCATTCCAGCAGCAGCTGCACTTCCCCAGACTGATGAAGGTCGTCACTGGAACCAGCATCTAGACAACAAGAACAGAACATGATTAGTACTACTCCTACAACTAGACAAGAACAGAACATGATTAGTACTACTCCTACAACTACACAAGAACAGAACATGATTAGTACTACTCCTACAACTAGACAAGAACAGAACATGATTAGTACTACTCCTACAACTCCTTCAGAGCGTTTGGGGAAATCACTGCATTCTCATTAAAATAATATAAAGCACAAGGGAAGCCATTTTACACCAATAAAACCACGAGTGCCAATAATGAAAAGCTGCAGCTGCATGGTCACATGGGTCGAGATGCCAAGAAGATATTCAACCGTCTCCTTTTGCCGCCTGTTGCTGCCAGGCGCTGCCCATCTGTGTTCCTAAAATAATCCTCTTACTGTACCACCACATAGTGCTCTGTCTTCCACTGCATCTGTTAATACAAGTTAATCAACTTTGGCCAGTTAAGCCGACCATTTATCAGATTCATTATGAGGCCTATATGTTCTAAACTACATTTTTGGTCAATACAGTTCATCAATACAGTTGTATTAATTTCAGATTCCTTACACTATGTGGCATCCTATTCTATTCTTTTCCTCTCCCCAGTGCACTGGCTCTTCTATAATGAATGTGCACCCAAGGTCATGGACACACACACACATGCACGTACGCACACACGTACACACACACACACACACACACACATACATACATACGTACACACACACAGACTGTCATGTGACACTCAGAGAGGAGCACATCTGCATCCTGGATGTCCTCCCCTAACATCCTGCTGAAGACCTCTGAGGAGATGGAGAAAGACCCAGACAAAGGCTAGAAGGAAACTGAAAATAAAGGAGGTAACGGGAAGAAAGGGCATAGGAATGAGAGACAGCAGCAGGCGGAGCTAAAGATAAACTTCCCCAAAGTGGGTCCCACTCGCGTGCTTTGAGCTTTTGTATTTTGCCACAGACCGAAAAAGCAGCGTCCATAGAGATGATGAGCAGGGTGAATCCTCTCGCTAATATAAATACTAGTTCATCAGAGAAGTTATTCAATGTCAAGCATACCGTCAATTTGAACTATTTATTTCATGATGGTAGTAGTGCTCCAATCCAGGATTTGATCACTGACCCGACCCGGCCTGTTAGGACCAGACCCAGGGGCCCAAACATCAGAGGGGGCCCTTGGGGAACAGGAGGAAGGCCTGCATTATTCTCAGGGGCCTCTGGACTCAAGGTCTGTCTATTGTTGTTCTCCAGCCTAACCAGAAACCACTTGAAGGGCAAACTGTCCAATTTCCGCTATTCCACATAGCTAGACTGTACAAAATGAAATTCCAGTCAACAAGAACTGTTAGCAATGCTAGGCAAGTACTTTGGAGCACTGTCTAGTCTTCACATGGTTGTACTTTTACTACTAAATACCATATTCAGCATTGGACGACATCCCCTATCCTTAAAACCTCTAACAGTCAAGGAAAAACATGGGGGGGAAAAGGAAAAAGCCCCGAGAACCACCTTTCCTCACATATCCTGTGTGTGTGATCCATATCATAATAGCAGATTATATGTATTACACAAACCTACAACTTTCACTACAACAGCCACGTCTATCGGCGTGTGTCTGTCAATGGCCATTTACTGTGTTATCTCTCTGGTCCGTGAGTCAATTCAACCTTTCTGTTTCTTAAACAATGGTCAATTCAACTTCAGTTTGGTATTGCGTCAGAGTCATTTATGGGAAATGATGATGTGTATCAAAGAGTTGTCAACTTTGATAGACTTTATTTTAATGGTACCTTCCCCTCATCAACTCATTTTCGTTTAGAAACTGTTGTAAGTGGGTTACTTTAGTTGGAAACACAATCACACACACACACACACAAGCACACACACACACACGCACACACACACAAAGCTTCACACATCAACAAACAATCTCATCTGTGTTCTACTGAACCAAACTTAAAGAGCAGCCTCCTTTTTTTCTTTTTCTGCTCAGTCAGGAGGTAAGATCCACTCCAATATGTAGGGCAGATGGATTAACCCTGAATTCACATAACACCCCATTGTTTGCAATGCAGGAGCACCGTAAACACAATCAAGCTGATGTTGTAAAGCTAGCGCCGTTTGCATGTTAATAACAGGAATGAACAGAAGTTCTTACTGTAGGCCTACATCCTTGGGGAGTACTTCTATAGCAAGGAAAACGCCTTGCTAAATGTACTCTTTAGGACTCATCCAGCTGTCAGCTGCCACTGTGGACCTGACCCCATTCACATGAACACGGAGCCAAGCACAGAGCTCATGTTCAACAAGACATGGTCCGGTCCACGTCTCTCTCGTCTGCTTTGGTTCTGCATTGGCAGGCCAAGCACAGGGACAAACAACTGTGAACTGTTAAGGTGAAAAGACCGGTTTACTGAATATTGAATACAGACACAGCCACTACTGTACATGGAGGACACACTGTCAAGAGAATACTGACAACCAAGTGTCACTAGTGTTCACTAGAAGCTAATATTGGATTTGATGAATATGTGTTGTCCTAATGGAGAAATAAGATGTGTCGAGAAACATAGAAATAAAGTAGGCTAATACATGTTGGTTTCAATAAGCTTTTTTAGCGGGTCCACAGAGGAGAATCCACAGCCATCCTGTTCATTCAATTCTGTCCCCGTTTCCTGCCCACAGCCCCCTGAACCTCCTCCCTTCTCAGAAAAACAAACTTTACTGCTTCTCAGTAAACTCAAAAACTGTCAATTTTTCACTCTGCCTCATAATATTCCACTCTATTCTATAGTACTGGTACATGCCCAAATCTAATTCAACATTACAGAAAACCTGACATTATATCCAATAGATTAGTTTGGTTAGTTTGGAATAGTTTGGTTTCTGTGTCTACTTACCAGCAGTCCTCCACCTCCTAGTCCACCAAAGTACCAGATGTAGCTGGCCAGTCGGCCCTGCTGGATGTAGGTGATCTCTCCCATAGGGAACAACAGCAGCAGGTTGGCCAGGATACAGCACAGGGCCAGTGGCAGCAGGGCTAGCCCCAGAGACCTGGCAAAACCTACCGAACACATGGCTCTGACTGGAGGCACGACTGCTGGGAGAGGAGGAGAAGGCAGGAATAAAGAAGGCAGAGGAACAAGGAGACGAGGAAGGAGAGGAAGGGAAGGGAAAGGAGGGGTGGGACTGGCCAGCTGGGGGAAGCCAGGAAATGAACAAGCGGTGGTGGTTGCCGAGGGCCTGGTGTGTGTGTGTGTGTGTGTGTGTAGACGCACAGATTTTTGGACAAACAACACACACACACACACACAAGACAAGGGGCTGCCCTCCGGAGGGAGAGCCAGAAAAATATAACAAATCCCACAAGAACAGACCATGTGTGTGCATACGTGCGTGTGCGTGCGTGCATGCGTGTGTGTGCGTGTGTTTCCAGTTTCCCAAACTCCAAATCCAAATTCCAATATCACTGTGCCTTAAGGAAACACCAGATAGAGCCTTCAGGTGCCCAAACGCTCTGTCTGTCCACTCAAAGACAATGTTGTCGTCATTTGCCCCCATCTTCCAAATCAATCGATTCCATAGTTTATTGATATTACAAACCATTCTTTCTGTCCTTCTGTAACTTTGTTTGATATCACTTTGATATGATGTAAGGGGAATGTTGTGATGTGTGCTTTTTTAAATTGTGTTTATTTAAATAGCACATTGAGGTCACCCTAACACATGTCAGTTGATTCAGTACCAGGTGCAGCACAGATGATATCAGCTGCTACCCTGTTGGGTCAGGGTGGAACATAAACAAGGATTAGGAAATAATGCTGTCCAAGTGGGAGGTGTTTAGGTCTGAATGACAATGATAATAGAGATATAAACCCATTATAAACCCAAGTCCAATGACCATAAATTGATTCCATTGGGAATTAGGTTTAGTACATACAAATGTATGTAAGATGTACTTTATTAAGAGTAGAAATTAGGGTGTCACAGCAGAAAATACAGAAGACAGTAAAATTAATTAAACATTTTTTTAAATGTCTGAGGTTATTAGGACACAACCATGGGCCCCATGAACATATGTTTGTTTGTGTGTCTATATGCTTTGTGTGTTTGTTCATGCATGCGTATACAGTATGTATACATTTGTGTATGTTTGCGGGTCCCAGTACATGTTAAGGAGTAATAATCCACGTGGAATGTAGATTAACATGGGCTGTAATCTGCAATGGCAGCCCCTTAATAACAAGCAGTAACAAGCAAGACTCAATAATGAGAGCATTTCACAAGCCATGGCTAAACCAGATTAGGCAGGCAGAGAAGTTTTTGGATAAACAGACAGGTGTTGTTCTGGTTGCCCCCCGTATCCATGTATTGTGTTCTCTGCTACTATCTTATTCTTCAGGGTCAAGACAAGTGCAAGATATCATCTCTGACTACATGACCAGCTTGGACAAAACCAGCCTGTTCCCCCTGCCACTGCTCATGAAAGTGGAAAGCATCAGACCAATTGCCCTAGCGAAAGTCTAACATCTTTTCTCAAATGTCCACATACCACGCAGCATCCAGCACAAGCTGAACAACATAACCATGCAGCGGTTGAGGGACTGGTTCGGTCTGAGCACCGACACTACAAGGGATGTTATCTCCTAAGCCCACGCAAAGGGGGCTTAGGAGTGCCAGACTTCAAGTGGATTTACATCGCCACCAGAATGGCTCATCTACTCGGGATGCTTAACAATGATGGCGCTGCTACCGTCAGAGAATTGGCCAGAGCATCTCTCCTTGACATAAAGCGACGGAAAATCCTGACAATGAACAACAAACAAGGCCGACTCCAACTTCCTAGGCTTCAGAGAGAAGCCAACCAGTAAGCTGGACACCAACGAAACCAGCTTTGAGGTCTGGTCTCACTGGCCGGACCTTAATCACCTCTGCAACTGGGCAGGAGTTAAACTGCAGTGGTAGCGATCAGACTCTACACCTGTGGACAACACGGAGGCTGTGATAAAGGACCCCTGTGATAAAGGACCCCTGCACGATGGTGAGCACAACTCTGGTGCGGTACACTATCCCAACATCATGCATGCACACCTCCCTGCAGCGTAACACCAGCGGCACCAGAAAACTGGACTGGTCTCAAATTACAGGGAAAGCTGGCATGTTTGTCCGCTGTGTTTGGGCCACTCAAAGTTTACAGTTTTTCTCCATTGTAAACACAAAAAATGGAACTATGCACACAATTCTGAAAACTGGAAGCATGTATCAACATGACTCCAGACTGCTCAACTCTAAGTACAAGTCCATTGTTTTCACTCAAATATCATCACATCATTTGGCACACTTTGTTCACCTGGAAAACACTGGCCTTCAAAATGCCACGCCCTATTTACCAATTGGTCTCACTCACTCCTCACCTGTTCAAACTCAATTGGCAAAACACTTCAATCATGTGTCAGAGCATAAGAGAGGCCTCGGGTGACCTCTACTGATTTACATGAGAGATCTGATTCACAGCATTTTATGTTTTTATTTTTTGTGGGCCTACGAAAAACTATTTTTTTTTGAGTCACTTCAGTCAGCTGAACATTTTACTGTATTACAGTTGTTACCTTTTTGTATTTGTGCACTGATGTCATCATTACATCCCCAGAAAGACAGTCTAAACATTTTCTTACAGTACTGTAGTGTTTTTCATTTTACTTATCAATGCAATTACTGTGAGTTTTGCCAAAATAGGTAACATTTGTGTTTTCTTAAAATCCCTACAATGCTGCAGGATCAACTCTAACTCTACTGTGTGACTCTGGGAAGCTGGGTTGTGAGTTTATCCCAATTGGAGCTCATTGATGGACAAATGTGCATTGCATCCTATTCTGATACAATGATTGTGTCAATGCAATATTTATACGATATATTCACAGTATTGTATTGCAATATGGCAACAGTCTTATACTGTATGTAACATAACATTTCAACCTATTTTGGGACAAAACCTTTTAAAAAAGAGGAGAAAAAGGAAACAATTTCTACACAATTGTATACATTTGAATATGTAACATGGCCTCATGAAGCCACAACATATT
>OMKN01023037.1:0-10739 GCA_900302345.1 Melanonus zugmayeri | reverse complement strand
TCACTTTCCAACTGCCAAACAACAACAACACACAACACACACACACACACACACAAAAACAATCCTTGATGCTCATTAGCATGGCATTGTACCTAATGAGCTTGCGTAGATCCAAAACAGCACCACTCTCAATATCAATCAATGATGGACACGCACACGCACACACACACGCCAACATAGCCAAGTAGTGGGGGTGCTGGACCCTCGTCTGGCTTTGCTTCCTGCTACGGAGCCTGTGTGTTCCTGGAAGGGGGTTGGGGGGGGGGCGGTGGGAGTTAGGAACCCATAATGATGACCATTTGTTTTCATTAAGGCTTCGCTGCTAGAGCAATGACCGCCGGAGCGCATTTCAGGCACACACACACACAAACACAAACACACACACAGAGGAAGCGTTGGGTCATCCAAGGAGAGGCAGGGCATGTAAGGACAGGAGCAACCTCTGTATAACTGGGTGAGGTGACCGGCGTTTGAATCAGGTCAGGTTTGTTTCGATGGCTCGTTAATCACAATGAACGTCTCAACGGCCTCAAGTGCCCGTGTTGGGATCAGATTTGACACCCAGCTCCATGCTAAAGTCGTTCCCAGTGGGGAAAAAGGAAGCAAGCTAACACACAGCGGCGGCTAGGCTAGGTAGCGCAGTAGGTGCAGGGGGTGGATATACTGTACATTGAATGCTGGGAAATATTTATGACCATCATTATATTAGCGAACTATGATTTATGTGTGTGCATAAATGAGAGAGGGAGAGAAAGCAAAGGATAGGAGTGGGAGCAGGAGTTGGCTAGAGAGCGTGGTTGCCAATGAGTGTGTGTGTGTGTGTGTGTGTGTGTGTGTGAGAGAGAGAGAGAGCTGGAGACAGCGGGCAGGACAAAGAGTGTGTGAGAGAGAAAGAAAAAATGTCAGTAAATAGAAAATAGAATGAGAGGAAAGCAAAGGCAAAGTAGAGAGAGCGTGCAGGAGGAGGGGTATAGCGGAACAGAAGTGAGTTATCAGGATGCAGTGTCTGTCAGGGGCCCAGGTCCCAGAGGCCCTCACTATGAGAGGGGGAGAGAGACAGAGACAGAGAAATAGAGAGAGACATAGAGAGAGAGCAAAGGAGAGAGAGATACATAGAAAGATAGAAAGCAAGAGATAGAAAGCAAGAGACAGAGTGAGGGACAGAGAAAGAGAGAGAGACAGAGACAGAGAGAGAGAGACAGACAGACAGAGAGAGAAAAGATGACTCCATGAGCTCTCAGCTCTCCTGATGTGACCCCACCAGGTATTATGGTCTGGATTAGATCAACACCCTCACTATTTAAATCATTATAAACCCTGTGAAGCACTTTGTAGCAGGTTTTAGAGATGCTTTGTGAATGTATTATTTTATTATAATTCAAAATAAGTTTATTATTATTAAAACTAAGCCCATTTCATTATGAAAATCCATTTATCCTCCATGTTCATTGCTTCAGTTCTTTTGTTGTCTTTAGTAAGGGTGATTGAAGAAGTGATTTTAATAAAGCTTGAAATGCTGATCTTTATTAATTGTGGTTTCAATCACAGGAATGATACAGATGAGGGAATTATAGGCATCCTAAATGTGATAATATGAAATAGTATAATTTTGCAACCGTTGGTTTTGATTATAGTGGTGCACAGACAGTGGAACATCTCGTTCCCAGCACGCTGCCCATCCTCGAAACATCCCCTAGACCGCGAACATCTAGTCCCAAGAGAAAAAGGAAATAGGCAGATGATGAACTGAAAGATTGCAATAATAAAAAATAATTGGATATGAACAGCGACCAACAATGGATCAGGGTCTGGCATGAACCCACCTAGCAACAACCAGACACACACACACACACACACATCATCATCATCTTTCCGTACTTCTTCCAAAACTTTATCATCTGGAATCCATAACTGCCCACTGACTTTCTCACCATTGTAGAAATCGTCAAGTCAACCATGTTTTAAAACTCATGGGCAGTGACCCCCAGCACCTGCAGCTTTGGCCTCACCCGGAAGATTAAGGTCCATCATTTGGCCCGCGATAACAAGCGGGTTATCCCGCGGTTGATCTTAAGTGCATTGGATCAATACTTCTTCGCCTTGGCCCTCTTTTCCTTCCCCTCTACATCTGCTGCCTTTTCCCGGTAAAACCCTTTCTACTTGAAACGACAGACCGGGCAGGCTGGCAGCCTCATCTACATTACAGAACACTCGCTGTCTGGTCTGGAAGCCAGTCCACACCTTCAGACAGAAGGAAGACACAAACAGCAACAACAACAATGCGTCACCCTGCTAAAGGGTCCCAGACGGGATCGATAGCAAGACAGCGCTGTGCCGGGGTTTCAATCCACTCGGTGCCTCATCCCTCTGGCCAGAAACATCAGAGACCGGATCCTGGCACAACCCGGGAGGCAGGCAGGCCGGGGATGCAGACAGAGCAGAGTAGGGTGTATTTCTGTTCTTTATCTGCAGGACAGATGCCCAGATATCTATAAACTGGTCTGATTCAGGTCTAGCTCTAAGTGCTGACCTGCACCTTGCAAAATGTGCGGACCGTACTATAGAAAGTGTTTGTTGAATGAAAGAGATAAAATGGCTTTGGAGAGAGAGATAGCATGGGCTGTGTGTGTAAGTGAGAGCAGGTACTAAACCTTTGTTTGAGTTTCTTGGTGCATATTGGCGTGTGGATATGCATGCATGAAAGTGTGTCCATGTGTTTACATGTGTTGTGTGTACACACCTGTAGAGCATGTGTGAGTATCTGTGCTTGTGTATGTGTTTGGGTGATTTCTATAGCATGCGGCAACAAGACACCCTTCAGAGGATGACATCACAACCTTCAGAGGACGACATCACAATCTTCAGAGGACAACATCACAACCTTCAGAAGATGACATCACAGCCTTCAGAGGATGACATCACAACCTTCAGAGGATGACATCACAACCTTCAGAGGACGACATCACAACCTTCAGAGGACGACATCACATCCTTTTGAGGACATCACATAATTTAGAGATGACATCACATCTTTTATAGGTGACATCACAACCTTCAGAGGATCATCACAGCCTGTGTATGACAACATCACATTATTTTAGGGGATATTGTCACATCCTTTAGAAGATGACATCACAGCCTTCAGAGGATGACATCACAACCTTCAGAGGATGACATCACAACCTTCAGAGGACGACATCACAACCTTCAGAGGACATTTACATTACATTTAGAGCATTTAGCAGACGCTTTTATCCAAAGCGACTTACAGTAAGTACATTTGTCAGAAGAAGTGCCACAACAATATCCCTGTCGGTACGACATCACATCCTTTTGAGGACATCACATAATTTAGAGATGACATCACATCTTTTATAGGTGACATCACAACCTTCAGAGGATCATCACGGCCTGTGTATGACAACATCACATTCTTTTAGGGGATATTGTCACATCCTTTAGAGGATGACATCACATCATTTAGGGCAGCAACCTTTTTTGCGCCACGGACCGGTTTAATATCAGACAATATTTTCACGGACCGGGGGTGGGGGGGCACGAGCGCATGTACTTCCACTCGCGATTGTTGAGGGGGGGAGACTGGCGCGTGTATTTCTCTGCGGCCCGGTACCAAATGATCCACGGACCGGTACCGGTCCGCGGCCCGGGCGTTGGGGACCACTGATTTAGGGGATTGTAGCAATCCTAACACTAACAGTGGCTTTGTCAGGGCTCCTCCGAAGAAAAGGTCACAGGTGTAAGATGGGAACCAGTTTATTGCAGAGATAAACAATGGTTTGTTGGCAGAGCAGGTGGTATCTTGCAGACATGTCAGCACTCTCTCCTGAGTGTGTGTGGTGATGCTGGTTTAACCTGTGGGCCTTGATTACAAGATACCCCACAGGTGTGCAGCCTCACCCAGCCCCAGAGTCTAAACAGCCTGACTCAAGTGAGGCTGCTTAAACCAGACACCAACCACACACTCCACAGGGATGTTGTCACATCCTTTAGAGCAGGGGTGGCCAACCAGTCAGAGACTAAGAGCCAAATTTTGTACTGTGTTATCGCAAAGAGCCGCAAAGAGCAATTGTTGAGGGGGGGGGGGGGTGCTAGCGCGTATATCCCCGCTCGGGAGCCGCGGGTTGGCCACCCCTGCTTTAGAGGATGACATCACATCCTTTAGGGGATGTTGTCACATCCTGTAGAGAATGACATCACACCTTTTAGAGGATTACATCACATCATTTAGCGGATGACATCACATCCTTCCAGGGGCGACATCATAGCGTTTAGGCGATGATGACATCATCATCACATCCCTCATCAGAAGGAGATCAGCGCTGGTGGAGGACAGCGTTGGCTGACAGCCTGCTGAATAAGACACTTCCTCAGATGGTTGATATTACAGGCAGCCTACAAACAGATGGGCCCTCTTCACGGCTGCTGCACTTCTTTGTCGAGCTGAGCCATGATTACCTTTCAGACGAACAGGAGCAATTAAAAGCAACACAATGTTTTGTTATGGAAATGGGGTTGAAGTGTGATTAATGCTACAGATAGAAATGGCAACGCTATCGTTTAACGTGTAGATCTTGTTGACGATAGCATGTAGCATATCGTTAAATATAGCACTGCTTTCAATGGGTTACTTTGACATGTGCTAAAGGCATATACAGACAAACAAACTTGACTTGGAACAAGGCAGCTCAGTGTCAAGCCTAAGGTACAAGCCATGAATGTAAAATGCTAACATGCCGTTTGTCGCCACATCATTCCACATGGTAGAAAATAACCCGCCGCTGCGCCATTGTTCCAACAGGAATAGAGGGAGAACAGATGTAGTGGTGGTATTATGCAAGGGGATTATGCTTGACAAGTGGAGCCATACCGCTCAAAGAGCCCCTCTCGACAATAAAACAGCCTCCGTTAGTCAGTCCCCACAGACAAACTACTGTGTATTCATCATCCCCTCCCTCGCAGATCTCCTTCGCAGCCTCGTACCTCGCATATCATGCAGCTGGTTTCCTTCCGTGTCAAAACGCTACTATTGAGACGGAAGCCAAAAAAGATAAAATAGCGGGCCTGCTAGCTCGTCGCTATTCGCAGAAATGCTCCCGCAAACGTTGAGCGACTCCCATGTTTGTCAGAGGAGGAAAATCAAGTGGGGGCTGTAGTAGGCATTAATGAGTCACTTTCCCCCCCCCCACTGTCTGGGAGCAAACAAAAGGGGCAACTAAACCACAGGAGCTGCCAACACTGGAGGCAGAAGGCAAACTGTTGTGATTTTTTTTGGTCTGCTTTAATTTGGTTGGATATGTTTGGGCAAGGCTCAAATGGTGCCTACGTGTACCAGGGGTGGTGCCGATATCTCTTTGTAATGCCCGTCTCAGTTGGATGCGGATCTAGCATTTACTATCATTGCAAGTCTGCCGCTGAGCACCTATTGCACTCCTAGTCATCCCTGGAAGGAGGGATGCCTCTTCTGTGCTCCTTCACAAGGTTTCTCCCCTCCTCTGGGTTTTGGGGAGTATTCCTTGCCCTTTAGAGGGCTTTAGGGTTAGGGGTGGTTTTGTATAGTGTGGGCATGTGAAGCCTTCTGAGACTGTTACTGTGATTGAGGGCAACACAAATACATTTCACTTGACTTGACAGAAAAGGCTTCCTCTCTCAACCCCTTTCCCCACG
This sequence comes from Melanonus zugmayeri, assembly GCA_900302345.1. Classification (NCBI taxonomy): domain Eukaryota; kingdom Metazoa; phylum Chordata; class Actinopteri; order Gadiformes; family Melanonidae; genus Melanonus; species Melanonus zugmayeri. Next base: position 5,054 of record OMKN01023037.1, on the reverse strand, counting down.
TCATCGTCCTCCTCCTCCGTCCACTAGCCTGCTTGTCTCCCCCCCTCCCGGGTCCATTAGGCTGTCGCTCCACAAGCAGGACTCTGACATTTGCTGAGCCGCCCGGTAGACTGCTGAGGCTTGAAAGAAAATCCAGCGCTTTGACCCAAAACCACTCGTTTGGTTTTCCTCTCCTTCTCCCTTCCATCAGAAGCCCCTTTGTGACATTGTGTGCTGCCCCCCCCCAATCTAACAACCAGCCCCCCCATACACACACGCACACACCGAGACACACACACATACACACACACACAAATAAACACACACAGAGACACACCAACCACAAGACCAGATAAATACATAAAATATATTCTCTGTGTGTACATGAGAGGGACAGAGGGAGAGAGCAAAAGAGTGGGAAAATGAAAGAGGGAGAAAGGTAGAAAGAGAGGGAGACAGAGGTAGATAATGAGGGGGAGAGAGAGGTAGAGGTACAGAGAGAGAAAGAGAGGTACAGAGAGAGAGAGGACCGAGCATGGACGTTTTGCGCATTCAAGTTTTCAATATTTTATTGCTGCACAATATTGCTCAAGGGAAAATATACCAGGGAGCGTTCATAAATTTAAACACATAAAAAACAAGATCACAGTGCATAATAATTAGCAAATAAATAATATTACCACCAGTTAGAGCCAAAAGGATTCAAAAGTGCTCTGCCATTAAAATACTGCTTAGTACTCAGTAAAGTCTATTAGAAACATAACCAGGATCAAACACCAAGTGTAGGCCTATCAGCAGGGATTAAAATTAACCCTATTTACTCGCCAATGGTGAGTAAATTTAGCATTTGGCAAGTAAATTATTTAGACCACTCGCCACTCTGACGAGTAAAAAAAAAACAAAAATAATTTCAATATTAAATTACCTAGATGCGCGCTGGAGAAAGCTGCTGCTGCTTCACTCACTGGTACATTTCATTGACTTTATACAGTCTATGGTACATTCTCATGCAAACTCCAACTTCACACGCACGCAACGAAAAGAAAAGAAATCAACCCGCGTGGCGTAAAATTATTGGTGTTGGGGTTTTTTACGGTGCGCATGTGAAATTGGGGTTCGCTGAATCTGAGGTAAACTCCGCATTTGTCAGTTCCACGACAATGGCGCACGCTGCAGTCGGTGTAGTCCAGGGGTTTATGTTTCAGCCGTGTGATTCGTCGGAGGATGAGGCAGAAGACAAGCCTCCTCCGTCCCCCCGGGAGCATCGCTAGGCCTCCAGGTCTTCCGCCGTGTGTTGAGGTCTCTCTGTCGGTGGCGGGCGGGCACGGCGGGTGCGGACAAACTTTTCCCTGAGGCAAACACCGTGAGCCTTCCTGCCGCTGCCCAGCGGCGGGGAACCACGCAACAATCAACTCTAGAATACGACCTCAGATCAGGAGCCCCCGCGGCAGCCGGTGGACGACGCGTCCCAACGGTGCCTAGCGAGGCTTCCCTGCAGGAAGGCTCACGGTGTTTGCCTCGGGGAAAAACTCGGGGGTTTGAGAAGCGTCCCGCCGTCACTCACTCGCCCGCCTCCGACGGAGAGCCCTCGACACGCGGGGGAGACGCGGACAGCGTGGCGGAGACACAAGGTCGCCGGCTGCCGCGCCCCGACGGCGCCTAGCGATGCTCCCGGGGGGAAGGAGGGGGCTCCTGGCCGTCGAGACGCACCCTGAGGCGGCTCAACTTGATTCGTCCGGATAGCAAAGCATTTTGTAACTCACCGTTCAGTGACCACTTTAGATGAATTGTTTTGAGGCTTGTCTTCTGCCTCATCCTCCAACGAATCACATGGCTGTAAGTAAGTTGTTATTTTTGTCTGGTAAAATTGGCCTATCAGTTAGGGTCACTTCTTCACACCCATCACCAGGTAATGGAGATTGAGGCGAGGTATAGCTTTGTCACTGTTTGTCACTTTGTTTTACTGACATTTGCTTTGGCGTCATTCTCTGTTAGCTTAGCATCATCTCGACGGTTAGCTTGCGCAACAAACAAAAAAACGCTTTTAATTAAACCCGCCATTCATCCGAGTCCTCCTAGACTAAATAAATGGCAATAGGAAATCTCTTCCTCAATCACTCATACAAATAAAAACATGGCAAACATAACATCGGACCCCACGCATTACTATTGTTCTGGAGTCCTTACGCAGGTGGGAGAGCGGTCATTTGTATACACACACACACACGCGCACACACGGCAGGTGTGAGCACAGAGAGACAGCTCTGATAAATAACAGGTCTCAGGAAGCGTCTCAGACTGTGATGTGTGTGTGTGTGTGTGTGTGTGTTTGTGTGTTATAGATGTGTGTGTGTGTGTGTGTGTGCTTGTGTTATAGGTGTGTGTGTGTACCTCGAGGGTCCTTTTTATAGGTTACAAGACAAGCTCAGCCAGCACTATCCATTATAAATGACATCTGGTGTCACCAATACTGTTACTGTCTCCCCCTCTATCTCTCTCATCTCCTGTCTATGTACTCTCTCCCCCTCTCTCATCTCCTGTCTCTCTATATATCTATCTATCCATCTCACCCCTCTCTATATACAATATATCTCCCCCTTTCTCTCTCATCCTCTCTCTATATATATATATATATATATATATATCTCCCCATCCCTCCCTCACTATAGTATCTCTCCCAACTATCTCTCTGTGTCTCTCTCTGGTCAGTGTGACATATGTACCTGTCCCTGTGCCTCAGCAGTCTGCTGGGATTAACAAAAACAGAGGAGCTCTCCCTCTCCCCCCATCGCTCTCTCTCTTTGCCTCTCTCTCTCTCTCTTTAGGGCCCATGAAAAAAAAAAGAAATAATAAAAAACTGAAATGCTGACGCTGTCTTACATCAGCAGAATACACACACACACACACACAGCCCTCTCCCTGTCCTCCCTCTACCCTGGGGAGAAGAGGAGGATGACTCCCTAATTTTGACGAATCCCCACAGAGGATTCCTGGACATTCAAGCCCTTGGTTGACCGTGGAGACTCTCTCTCTCTCTGTCTCTGGGGACCCAGAACGTCCGCTGAAACATAGCTGTGCGTTAATCCATCTCTGTAAATCACGTAGACTGCCTATATCCATATAACCTATCCTGTGTTTACCCTGTCTGTTGTCCAGCACTTTGTAACACATTAGACACGCTGCTAGATATACATACACTTTTATACAAGCGTCTTTGAGCACTATGAAAAGTGCTATATACATTTGATGTATTATTATTATTATTATTATACATATGTAGCATGATTAATACAGTTGTTTGTAACACACATTAGACAGTACAATATCTACACAATGCATGAAGCACGCAGGCTAGTACACTGTCTTCTATAACAGGTGTATAAATACATGTATACGTGAATAGGAATGTGCCAGGGTGACACATTGACTAATGGCTAAGTGGGTTCACACTGACAAAGACTTCCCATCAGCCTTTAGAGGGCCACGCCGTTTGCCCCCCCACCCCACAGGTTCCTGACCTACATACAGACCGCCCCACCTCCCGCCTACGAGACGCCAGGGTCCGAGTGATTTATGAACTAGGATTTATCAATAGACAGTCACAGGACTGTTGCTATGTTCGCCTCAGTCTACCGATTTGGGAAAAAATTTACATTCATGGAAGCTAGAGTGTGAGCATCAGCGTCGCCTGGGCGTCCAGGGCTACAGCCCGGATGTTTTATGAAAAAAACAAACTATATTTTTACAAAAATAAGAATAATTAAAAAATAGCTATTCATCTGTCATCATGCATTAAAGCCCTCGAAAATAATATGATATCGTAGATCAATCAATCATAGTTTCGCAAATACCGGTACGTAAACTATAATGTGAGTTTCTCCGTGCCTGCATCTGGTCGGCATACATTGTGTTAAATGTTAAGATAACATGTAAAGAAAGTTGCATTCGACTATGACTCCTCTTCGCCGCGGTAATGCTGTTGCCTCGGTCAACTAAACAGTGACGATGACTTGAGAACGGTGGTGTGATATTTTACCGTAAGTCTTAGAGTGGACGGGAATGATTGATGCGTCTTTTACCGTAATGTAATGCAATATAGGGGCATTCGCAGCCATACGGTGATTCCACCCCCACACACAACAAACAGCACTATCCATTGTTCTGAAACAACAGCCTAAGCGATGTTGTTCCTGGCCAATAATTGTGTTGTTTTTGCTATAGATACATAAAGCTTAAACAGAGGGGGCAAAAAATAAGACTGAGGGGTTAAGTCCCCTTAAGCCCCTTCATGGCGCTGGGCCCTGTGTGTAGATATTCTACCTAATCAGATTTACTTTCACTGGCTGTTTGTGATTCTTTGAAAAATCTCAAATCTTAGTCAACAAAGCTTTGGTAACCCAGTCAGATAAAACAAAAGGCAATGTTTGACCTTTAGAAAAAAAATATATAGTTACAATTTGAATGTCTCTGAAAGGATTACAAAATCTCATGTTTGAACAAAAAATAACACAAATGAAGGAGACCCTGAATATTGAAAATGATGTTTGACATCTGTTTGCAATGCTGAAAAGCACCACATTCTCTAAACTAATCACCAATACTCCCATTGTACAATTCGGTTTGACAGTTGAGGCTCAGTTTGACAGTTGAGGTTCAGTTTGACAGTTGAGGCTCAGTTTGACAGTTGAGGCTCAGTTTGACAGTTGAGGCTCAGTTTGACAGTTGAGGCTCAGTTTGACAGTTGAGGCTCAGTTTGACAGTTGAGGCTCAGTTTGACAGTTGAGGCTCGGTTTGACAGTTGAGGTTCAGTTTGACAGTTCAGGCTCATTTTGACAGTTGGCTGGATTAGCTCTAGCAGGAGGACAGGAGCAGTGCCATTAAAGCCACGTCAACTGTTGATGATCTAAGCCAAGACTTGCTTTACAGGTATAATCTGTCTAATAATGTAGTTTGTTGAATCGCTCATTGATAAGCACGTCCTAGTTAGGATAAACTGATCTATCTTCAGTCTGAAGCCGCTTCGACTTGCCACTTTAGGCTACTTCTCTAGCTTACTACGTATTGGGACAAGTGGG
>OMKN01023009.1:0-10062 GCA_900302345.1 Melanonus zugmayeri | reverse complement strand
GGGGGGGGGGGGGATTTACATTTTTCATTGACTCTACATCAGTGGCACATGACGGCACAACACCCCCCTCCTGTGTCATATTTGTAGATAGCAACAAAGTGTAGTCGTTCCGGCTTGGTGGTGATTGCGGCCGTGCGGGTCACATGTATGAGGGAAGATAAAAGACTCTCGAGGTTAAACCAGATTAGACAAACTGATCACCTCCATGCATTGAGTATCTATTGAGGGAGGATTAAATGTAGCCTACGAAAGCAATAGTATTATAAACTCTGCATGTGTTGCATGCGATATCTGAATATACAAATAAGCACATGATATGACATTATATGGAAGATAAACAGTTTAAACCATGAACAACACGCTCAGACTGTATTCATGTGTTTATACGGAGCGTAACGTGAAAGGCCGGGCACGCACCGCGCATGCGCAGTGCGAGCATCCATTTCCTCCCAAAAAAATCCGGGTCTGTCCTCGCGAATTGTGTTGTGTCACATCCATTTGTGTTTCGTCGACTGTTTTTGGACATAAAGAGGATTTAGGTGAGTTGACACGTGTTATAACGCACCGCGGCGACTATTCACAATACGTGACTTTGTTAAATGCGATTTTTTGTGTGTTCGATGGTAATGAGGCGGTGTTGTCTAGACGCCCGGCGTGGCCCGCTCTAACGTTAGTAGCTTGAGGATAGCATCGCAGCTAACTCTGTTAATATCGTATAGCAGGATTACTGTTGAGTAGGTCGTTTCTCGACGTGTGTGTGTAGATATATATGTATATATGTATATATATGTATATATGTATGTTTTTGTGTGTGTATTAGCTAGTTAACGTTAGCTGAACGAATGACAACCTTTGGACAGGATTCAGGGGCTCACTTTGGAAGGAAATCAGGGGGGTTAGATACACAACGAATGTCGTGTCTACTAAGTTTCTGCCTTCACAAACAAGCACACGGGTATATTTTTATGTTAATATCGCTCTTATCTTTTTTATAGTGATTGTTTTAGTGATATATGAACGCCTCGGCCTTCTTAAAGGAGTCGCTGTGACCTGGAGAGGCAACTCTTAGAAATGGCGCTTATCCACTTCAGTAACTTCACTTTCCCTTCTCACCCGACATATACACGTGTTGTCTTTGTGTAGCCGACACGCGTTTAGTTTAGTCTCTTTACAAGTCATGGTTCTCTTTATTTCGGGTTATAGAAAGCGCTGCTCATCATACGCACTGAGGCTCCGGATCCCACATGAGGCCTGTGTTGTGACGCATGCGCAGTGACGTTCCTCACCCTTTCTCTCCCTCATGTTGTCATCCAGGGCGTATTTTATGAGTACTCAACGCCAGCAGAAGCCTACGCTTACAGGCCAGCGTTTCAAAACGAGAAAAAGAGGTGAGAATACATTGAGTTGTCAATTAATTAGATGCAAAAACATCAAAGACTGCTGTGTCGTGCATATTTTGGACACACCTGCACTCCCTGCATCAGTTAAATTGGGTTTCAGAATGGGAAGAACAGGCCGTAGTGCCTTGGAACAAGGTGTGATGGTTGTCAATAGCAACACAACAACTGATGATCGTTGATCCTGTAGGTGTGAACAACTTGTGGATGAGATTGGCCGATGGAAACGGTTAGGATCGTGTCATCTCAAATTCAGTATCAGTGCACAGAAGGTCATCTGACAACGCACCATTTATCAGACTTTGTCTTGAATGGGCTGCAACAGCTGAAGACCATGTCATGGCAAATGTTGTGTACGCCTTAATGACATTGTTTCCACTCCTTCTGTTGAGCACAACTCTTGTTGCTAATGACGATATCAGGTGTTGCGTCATTATTTTGGTAATTAAATTTGGCAGGAAATGACAGCACAGCTGGGATGCTGCAGATCCATACTCAATTGAGATGTTAAGCACTTGCGCATACATTGGTCTCAGTAATTCTGAAGACAAACATAAATAAGTCCATAGTGAGGTGACGCTGAACAGAGGCTAGCCCAGAAGTGGGAAACAGACTTTGGTTCACAATTTTAATGTAAATTCCTTTTGGTGGATTTAATTATTGTATAGATCCCTCTAGCCTTGCACCATCCAGATATTCAAGTTTGCATTTCACGATGAGTATTGTACAGTACAGTTTGTGCAGCAATTGATTTCCACATATGGGCATGGCCTTATGTTCTTTAAAAAAACAGCCAATTAGATGAAATGATTAAGTGATGCTCTTGCTGAGAACGTCCTGATCTCACAGCCAGACATTCATTGTGAAACGCAAACTTGAATATCTGGATGGTCTCATAAGGCTACCTCTATCCTAATGTAATTTTAAATTCTTACACCACCAAACTTGGTTCTGGTAGCAATTTAACTTTGGTCTGCTCGTAGCATGCACCTTGACTGAATCTTCCTTCCAACAGATGAAAAGGAGAGGTTTGATCCTACCCATTTTCAGGAAAGTATCGTGCAAGGTCTGAATCAAACTGGCTCTGATTTGGAGGCGGTCGCAAAGTTCCTTGACGCCTCTGGTGCCAAGCTTGACTACCGTCGCTATGCCGAGACCCTCTTCGACATCCTGGTGGCTGGCGGAATGTTGGGTAATTATTCCCAGTTTTGCGTTTGTGTTTGCTTTTACATTTCAAGTGCCAGTGAACCTACAATCATGTTTTATTGAACATCGTAGTCTATGCCGTTTTTTCCACTGTTACTAAAATAATAGTCATTTAGAAGCCAAACAGTTTGTGAACTCCTTACTCTGCTCCAAACTCGGGTCCCGTTCTTTTTGTGACGGTGAAGTGCCTTTTCGGCTGCACTTCGACGTCACTGAGAAAGGACGCTGACACTGAGAGGGTATGCTACTGCTACAGTTTGTGTGGATGTGTGGAGCTTGTAATATGCCACGGTGTGGTGCACTTCATATACAACATTGCTCATTATAATGGTCCTACTCAACGTGTACTAGCAAGAAATAAAAAGTATGACAAAATTGCTGTGAGCCGTAACCATGGGGATAACGCGTCCCCTTTCCTTCCTAGAACTCTCAGCCCAAAACGCATTTAAAAAAAAATATGTGTTCGAATTTGAGCTGAAACATGGGGTTTACTTACACTTTAAAGGGCACATATTTGAGGACGGTTTTAGAATGTTTTTCATGAGAATTATAAAATGTTATGTTCCTAATTTTATGCATGTTTTTTAGCCCCGGGTGGAACTTTGTCCGATGATATGACACGTACAGAGTTCTGTCTCTTCACGGCACAAGAAGACCTGGAGACCATGCAGGCGTACGCACAGGTGAACATGCTTAATAACACCCAACCCAAGCACGTCCGGTTTAATTTCACTTGGTAATGTAATTCAGTAAATGCCACGATTTGCACCTTTTTATTCACCAACCCACTCCTTCCGACGTCCTTCAGGTCTTTAATAAGCTTATCAGGCGTTACAAGTACCTGGAGAAGGGGTTTGAAGAGGAGATTAAAAAGGTTAGTGTTTTGTGAATTAACTGGAACATGGTAGAACCTCCATGTGAAGGCCTAGAGCACCGCTTCTAATCCATTGAAGAACTTACTTTTAATGGATTGACAAAGACATTTTTATGTTTTTGATAAATGTGGGACTCATTCTGCCCAAAGAAAAAAAATAATGTTTTTGTTGTTTGTGCCTCTGCAGCTGCTGTTGTTTCTCAAGGGATTCACCGAGTCTGAGCGCAACAAGCTGGCCATGCTAACCGGCATCCTCCTCGCCAACGGCAACATCTCCGCCTCCATCCTCCTGAGCCTCTTCAATGAGAACCTTGTCAAGGAAGGTAGGCAGTGTCTCTGTCGCAGCAGGTGAAATCAGCATATGCTGCAAGACTCACCAAAAGTGTTGCATGCATAAAGGGACGCGTCAATGAGTTCATTGTTTTTGTCCTCCGCCAATTTTCAGAAAAGGAATTTTTAGTGTGTACTCATTTTTACGAGTGCGTATGCCAGTGAACAAAAGAGGGCCATTGTGTAAACTTGTTTGTCTTTGGTTCGATTTCTTTAATTTTATTTTGTACAAAAACTAAACTCCATATTATGCATGTTAACTTTAGCCATTTTATATATAAACCAAACATTTTTATATACACATTTTCCTTTTGAGGATGTGGAGTGGTGTGTGTTTTGTCAGGTTGTCTCAGGTTTTGTTTTCGGCACACGTTGGGGAGACATTTCCATGAGGCTGATTGTTGCTTTTACTTATTTTTGGAAATGATGGCGCAGCGAGCATACTAATGCATTACTAAGAACCTCGGTGCCTGATCTGCTCCAGCAAGCATCCGCACAAACTCTCAGGGAGTCCTGCAGAGTGTCTTGCGTAATAAGACGCATTGTTGATTGGTTTTTATGAAAATACATTTTGGAAAACAGGGCAGGGGGTTGTTTACCTCTTCTGCCTTGCTGTTGTGCAAAAAATATATATATATTTTTTGAGAAGATTCAAAAGTACATTGTGTCATTGCGTTCGGCCCTGACCTGACCTGTTTTAATGCATTTTGGGGAAAACAACATGGGAACAACAATGATTACTGTGGCACCAATGGTAAGCTCCCGTCTGCTGCTTGCTAGACTGACAATATTCTTCTAGCTGTAGAAAAACACTGCAACTTTGATTTGTCGCATGGTAAGGATGGCCTATCCCAGATTAGAAATAAAAGAAAACATTTAATTCTGCTGTGCATGTCCTGTTATGAGCTGAGTTTTTTTCCTCTGTTGTTTGAATGAGATGTGTCAAAGCCTAATTGGTTGCCGCTCTCTCCAGTCAGTGGAGCCTCATTAGCGAGAATGTGTTGGACCTGATCAGCCGGTATACAAGTGCTTCTCAACTCGGTGTTCAGGGAACGCCCGTTGGAAGTGTGAGTAATCTACCTCGCGGACATCCTGAGACGGAAAGTTATGACAACCGTGTTTGAACACTCATCTCTCTTTGCTCAATACTTCTTTATTCCCGGACTTTATTTAAGTTTTAGGCTGTCGGAGCTTCCTAGTGGGCATTGCCTTTCCGAACCCATCTTTGTTTTGTTGAGGCTTTGTTTTGTTTTGTTTTTCAAGGAAGTACTGCTACTGTTTCGCTGTTTTAAAAGGAAGTACTGCTTCATACGTGTGTGAACTCGAAAAAATTGGACCATTGACGTCATTGGCCCGATTTGGGTAAATGGCGTCAATGGTCCAACTTCTCCGCAAATTTGTACGAAGCAGTGCTCTTACATTAGAAAATAGAGCGTGACGGTTCCCTTTTTAAGACCTGGAATCTACAAGCAATATTATAATTCATGTTTTTCTATTTTCAGTTGCTAGCCTAGGTATTCATTTCAATTTTGTTGTAATGTGGCAGGTTGTTGCCTCCTTAGTCGTACTCTTGTGGTGTTTTAAGGGTACAGTCTTCCACCTTGAATACTGACTCAGCCGCGTCCAACAACCACCCACGGCCTCCACATGACATTTACAGCACCCTCTTAATTTGTCTTCCCCTTTGTCATCAGACTCCACCGGTAATGTATTTATCACAGTCGAACGCCATTTCCTCTTATAGTCTTGTATGATCCTCAACATAGTAATCTATGCTGTTTTGTCACTGTTAATGGCATATTAACAAATAATATCGTCAATCAGAAAAAAACTGGTGTTTCACCCCGGGGGTTCACTTGCACTTTAAGCCAATATGGCGACACAACCATCAACACCGACATTTTTAATCACTCACTTGAGACGCCAACAGTTGGAAGTAAATTTAGCTTATTGTTAATGCATTCCTTTTTCAAGCATAGCTGTTATCCATTAAAAGAAATGAGGATTTCAACGTTCATTTAATTTTATCTTGGAGCTCTTTCTAGGTCTGTTTGTCTGAACACTTGTCATCAGCAGTTTTCCGTGTCCCTACAGTATTTTGCTTCTAAATAACCATGATCGTTGGGACCGAGGACTGCTGAGACGCCTCTCACCGCCTTCTTCTTTATCTCCGGTCTAGGTGTTTCAGCAGCCTTTGCCGTGAAGCTCTTCAAATCCTGGCTGAACGAGAGGGACATACACTCGGTCGCTGGCAGTCTCCGAAAGGTCAGCATGGACAACAGGCTAATGGTGAGCATACAAATGTTGTCCCAAATGAGTGTGTGTGTGTGTGTGTTTTTCATGCCAAAACAAATAAATACTCCAACATCAGCAGTGGATTTACAAGCAAGTGAGCGGCTCATCCTGTGCCAGGTGTAATTGTTTAGGACAATCCTTCCCCCCTCTTGTCGTTCACCGCAAGTCTTAACCTTCCACCCCGTCGTCTTCAGGAGCTGTTCCCTGCCAACAAGCGGAGCTGCGAGCACTTCTCCAAATACTTCACCGACGCCGGGCTCAAGGAGCTGTCAGACTTCGCCAGGAACCAGGAGTCCATCGGGGCACGCAAGGAGCTGCAGAAGGAGCTCCAGGAGCTGATGTCACACGGGGAGCCACTCAAAGACGTGAGCCTCGTCTTCTCTTTTGTTTTCCGTCTCTTCTTAATTTCTTTCTTCTTATTGGACCGCTGTGCAGAACACTTGAGATTGCGTTTACTTTCACTGCCCCCCAGTGTTTCCCATATATTGATTTATTTGTGGTGGCCCACCACAATATCAGCATTGACCGCCACATATTGATTTTATTGTATTTAATTTTTTTATATTTAAGTAGTCCCAATCGTTTGCCGTAGCGCAGCCATGCATTGTTGTTGAGGCTGTATGAAATAGGTCCGTTCACCAATGTTTAGCAGCTGGCCCGGGTGGGCGGAGTTCCCCACGTGTTTTACAATAATGACGGAGGTCAATAGCAGGAGGCTTTGTTTATAGAGGAAGTGTCCTGCTCGCGCTACAACAGGAAAAAGCAGGTCAAGAACTGCGTGACCAGCCGAGCACCGGTGTGGGTGTAACGCACATGGACTGTATGAAATACAGATGAATACTTTCCATATGTGTAAATGAGTGGAAACTCATTTACATTTTGTTTGAAAAAGCACCTTTTGGACCGTGTATTCGATTAAAATGTGTTGGTGTTTCTTGCATCCCTACTCTGCACAAATTTGTCAAACTAATGCATTGAAGTGAACTCTGATAAGTTAGTCTATCTAAAGCCCTTTTTATGTTAATATTGCTGCAACATTCCCGCATTGAAACGGCTGCCTAAACGGGGCTCATGTCACCCCCACACTGCCCCCTGTTTGTTCCCATGCCCGCTGAATCGTGGATGTTGAACCAACCATCTTTGGTATTTGTACTTGATGAGTAACTATTGATCAAAACAATAATTGTCCATCAATCGACTAATCGTCATTGCACTACAAATGAACCGTCATTATAATTGTTTTGCGTGCATTATCAACGCCAGCATGTGCTCTCCTGCAGATCATCGTGTACAGCAAAGAGGAGATGAAGAAGAGCGGCATCTCCGAGCAGACCATGATTGGCATACTGTGGTCCTGCATAATGAGCTCCGTGGAGTGGAACAAGAAAGAGGAGCTCGTCACGGAACAAGCCATCAGACACTTGAAGGTGAGGCCTCTCGTTGTCTATTTATTTATCTATTTATTCAATTATTGTTCTGCTCAAGGCCCCTCTCCCTCTCCCCCTCTCTCTCACACACACTCATGCAGACCTCGCTCTGGTAGGCTGTATCTGAATAGGACCAGAGACTGATTTGCAGGCGCACTTGTAGACATGTGCCCATTAGGGAACTCGGACTCGAGCATCACACAGGGTCGGGCTGTTTTTAAATGTAATTTGAAGAAGACCTGTACACACAGGACTTGAAAGTGATGGCAAAAAAAAACAGAAAATGTTTCCTAAACTAACGGGCGAGAGAGGCCCCTTGCTCTTGGTATGTTTTCCACTTCAAATCAACGCCATCTGTAATGATGTTAAATAATGAACAGGGTTACACAGGGCGGGTTCTTTAACACGCACACACACATACACACACAGCCTATTTAGGATTGAGTCACGTAGGGAACATGATGCCACACGATCGGCTTGTGTTCTCCCAACGGGTCCTGTGCTACTCACTGCAAAGTCTCCCAACACAGTTCAATGGACTTACGACGTCCACTGGTTGATATAAGTCATTGAAATGGTCACGGGTAGTTCTCCAACTGCACCCTCAGGGTCCATACAAACCTATCCTTCCTTCTTCCATACATCCACTCATTTACATTACATTTACATTTATATACAGCAACGATTTATATACAGCAATGATTGCTAGGGTAAGATGCTACACGATGCTAAGTACTATTTAAGTGCCAGGACGTACAAACATATTGTGCAGGGTTTTTCCTCTCACACACACACATACAAAACGAATGCTGGAGAGTATTTCAAGGTGCTAAGATTAGCACCTTACATTAGCCCAGCTGCAAATGTAAAACGGTCTCAAACAAGTCAAGGAGAGACCTACCGAGCTGAGGAAACCGTAGGGTGGACTTGTATCGGTTTTATTATCCGGTTAGGTTTTTCAATTCATCTTGGGTTTCTAAATTCTATTTTTTTCTTTCTTTCTATTCCACAGTCTCCTCCAGCGTGTATATCGGAGTTCAGCAAATTAGAGTAAAGCATTGCGAGGAAAAATCAATAGTCTATCCTGAATTAATTTGGAGTCCTTTTCTCTAGCGTTTTCATGTAATGGCCACACCGGAGGCGGACAATAGACCTCTAGTCTTTGGCCGGAGTAATAGTTCACAATTTTCCATTTGTGTGCCTTTCATTGCGTTTCAATGCCGGATCAAAGTGTGCACCTCCTTTTCTTTACCCCCCCCCACCCCATGTCATCTTTTGGGTGTGTGTGTCCCTTTTGTGTCCTCAGCAATACAGTCTCCTGCTGAAAGCGTTCACCTCCCAGGGCCTGTCTGAACTCACCCTGCTGGTGAAGATCCAGGAGTACTGCTACGACAACATCCACTTCATGAATTCCTTCCAGAAGATCGTGGTGCTGCTCTACAAATGTGAGTGCCGGCTAAAAAAATCACTCACACTTTTTTTTTTTCTTGCGTTCAGTACCTCGCCATTGAGCGCCATTTTCAATGTAGTGAGTCCCCGGGACCCACAGGGGGTCATTTGAGTGGGTCCCGGTGAAATTAATAATACAATGAATGAATATGAATATGTGCATCCGTTTAGTGTTGCAGCTGGTAAAGGTGGAGCTGATTTTAATTACCTTATATTCTGCTGGGTAGTTTAACCTCTTGTCTAGCCACCCCATTTTTGAAGAGAAGAGAAATTACAGAATAAAATGACATACCCAAACTAAAATGGTTACTGTTGTTGAACCCCTAGGACTACAGGCAAAAGCTTGACCATTCCTGAGAATGACTCCAAGTCTTGTTTTGTTCCTAACAGTCCGCGATTTACAGAGATACTAAACTTTCATATGATTATATCTTTCTACAAGCAGTACAAACGGCTAAGCAAACAAAAACAATATATACTTTACCGATTCGCAAAGTTAAAAAAGGGTGTTTTACTGAGGATATCTCAAGTTAGCTAGTTTTGTTCTAAATGCAGTGGCTAGTTTTGTTCGTTGGACCGTTGCCTTGAACTGGATACCAAGATTATCGTAATCGATGATGTTGATTGACTCCCAGATCACATGAAAGGTAGGAAGCGCAGATCTTCTCTCGGTTTGTTTTGAGTGCACTCTTCTCACAAAGGCTGTGTTTGCTCTCGCTGTGTGTGTGTGGTGTCAGATCGATTGGTTGCGTTCTATTCGGGAGACTCGCAGCTTTCAAACGAGGTGTAGCCTGAACAGATCCGGTGAGAATTCACCATATTGATGAGGAATGAATGACAAATGAATATTCATTTTGCCGGAAACGGTTGGCGGGTGTTCATTTAGAACCTTTAGAAAGATATACTATACTAAGTTTAGTATCTCTGTAAATCGCGGACTGTTAGGAACAAAACAAGCCCCCCCCCCCGAGCCTCTAGGACCCATATTGGCTGAACAGTGAGTCAGTCAACACAACCAGCGCTTCATTTGCTATCGCTAGCGAATAGCTCACTGTTGTTACACCGGGTTGGCGGGTGTTCATTT
>OMKN01023005.1:0-11336 GCA_900302345.1 Melanonus zugmayeri | reverse complement strand
GTAAAGACGCATGCCGTGACATCAACAGTAGCCTCGTAGCTTCTCCCACCGAGCGGCGGAGATGAGCTTGGAAGATGAGGCGACCAACTGGTGGTCTGTTGACCGCAGAGCAAACTCCCCACTCCAATCCAAGTCATCAGCAGGTCGATGGTCCACAGACACCGAGGAGGAGGAGGAGGGCGCCGGCACTCGCGTCTACGGCGCGAGTGCCGTTTCCCTCTCACACTTGTGTACCCACGCAATCACTCACACACTCACACACAGTCTCATCACACACCCGACACAATGGGAATGGAAGAGGCAGTTTGTTCTCTCAGAGGATCACATCAGATTGTCTTGTCTTGTCCTGGCTCTCTCTCTCATTCTCTCATGTACGCCTTTGTCTCTTCTCGTTGTGAGACAATGGCTCAACATTACGCGGCTTCCTAACAGGTTAGTTAGACGGCGACAAAATATAGTCTTGAAATCATCATCATCTTGGCTTGACTACTGCAGAGGAGACTCCACAATGCATTTCTGGAAAAACAAACCAGGGTTTGAACGTGTTCTGCAAACATATGCATGAATACATCACTTCAGGACACTGTTATACTGTATTTATAACACTATGGCGCACCACTCATGAAACACATGAAGGTACAGGTTAACCTTGTAAGGGTGAGGATACAGTAGGTCATTCTTCACGTCGATGAATGACTCTCATGCACGCGAGTGCACGTGAAGTGCATGCAATCTCACGGGCGTGCACGTGGCTCCTTCATCCTCCTCCCAACGCCCGATGAAGACTCCTTTAAAGGCATCCATGACATCTCATGCATAATGATGTGAGCGCCACGCATACGCCGCCGTGCTAGGACACACATACGCATGTGATGTCTGTATCCTACATCCCTTGCTTAGAATTGAATTCATGTATTTCTTGATGGACTCATGACAGCTCTTCATTTGTTTGTCTTCTGCCAGACTGCCAGAGTCCCACGCTCTTGGCTGCTAGCCGCGTTAACCTCTCAAGTTAAACACCGTTGGCGGTGGCGGTGTGTAGCTGCTTCGTGAGATCCTTGTGTACGCATATAGTCATATAGGCCACTGTGATGTGCAACCCAGGGGAGGGCGCTTGCATCTGCCTGCTGCAGGCACCACCAGAAGGTACAAGTTACACACGCAACGCTATAGGGGAGCTCTTTTTTTTGGCCTTATTAACATTTGCAGTATTTTCCAGACTGAACCCAGAAGATCTTGTGCAGCTTCAACACTGTAACTGTATGTGTCAATAGGTTATGATTTACCGCTTCGTGAAATTGCTTTCTTGGAAATGTCAATGTAGACAGAGGGTTTGCGGTATAGACGGCCTCGCGGTAATGGCTTAAACCAAAGGAATCGATGGGCGCAATGTTCTGAATGATTGACGGAATGATCTTTTTTAGCACCCGTCTTCCTTTAGATGAAACGCACACATTGTTTAACGTAAGCACCGTGTTATTTTGCATATATGTACTGTATATGCAAAGCAGTGTGCTGAACGCGCCGCACAAAAAAGGAAGGAAGAACAATCAGGACCTCATCAAAAGAGAATTAGGCCACCTCAGCAGGAAGCCGATAATGGAGGAATCGCCCGGATATCTGAGAGCATCATTTAAAAGATAGACTACATGCTTCTGTTCCCTGTTCAACACACATCCTGATTAAATGTGCAGTGGATGATAACACTGCTTATAGCCACCAAATAAGATGTCTCTATGACATCCTAGAGAAGGTAATAATCTGAATACATTTGTACACATTTGCTTTTTTATTGGTGTACATTTGCATGTGATGTAAGGAAATTAGATTAGGCAGATTAAGTTCATGCGGTTATGCAAGTATTTGTGCTAGCTATTCTCGACTGCGGTTGACCTGAGGGGCTTCTATCCATACAGACGTCTTATCTGTGTAACGACATGCTCCGTAGCGCAGACTATAGAGGTTATTTACAGCTTGGCAGACATACATAAAATAGGGAAACAACACGGACAAATCCTTGAGGAGATCTGAGAGCTTTCTAGAAGGTGGTGGAAACAGTACAGCCCGAGGTGAAGCGAAAGCGAGGGCTGTCGTGAGGAGAACGAGAACTTGTGAACTAATGAGGGACAGGCGATCGGTGGGTCTCTGCAACAAGGGCGTAGACGAGGTGGTTGAAACCACGCAGCCTGAGCCAGAATCCTCCAGAAGCCAATCTGTGGCTGTCCAAGTTGTATTTAATTTGAGTGAAATAAAGCTGCTGCCGTAATCTTAACAAAAATAGATGTAACGAATCAAAGCAGAAATGGTTTGTTTGACCACATGCCAGAGTACGCTAACTGCAAAAGGCTTTGTTTATAGATACTGAAGATCACCTCCATCACCGTGTTCCAATATCATGATCCAAGCTACGCTCCCATCCACGGCCAAAACTCTCCTCCAGAGCCAACGGGTACGGAGCAGCACAGCCTCCCTCCATCCTCCACACTCCAGGGCTATATTTAGGTTCCTATTTGAATAACTTCCAACCCACTCGCCATCATGTCTGCCTCTCGTTCAGTCTCTGCTGTCGATTTTATCAGCACCTGCTACCTGCTAACTTTCTCCGTTTTAGTTTTTAATTTCTGACGTGGCACCTTGGTCCCAGCCAGCCCATGGGTATTTGCCTTCATGTGGGAGGAAAGTATTATATCCCTCAATGTCCGTCGAATGGAAAATGGTTTGGCGTTAAAGGCAATGTGTATAACATGGCACAAGGTAAGATGTTTTTGCAGATGGGTTTCAACGCCTTCTTACAGGTGTTGAAAAATCCGTGTTTGTGAGAGAACCTTTGGTGGTGGGCCGTGAGAAACACATGTTTCTAATATGTTTTCAAGTGAATGGAGATTTCCTTTCGTTTTCTGGAAACTGCTTTGACGTTCTCATGCCTCGTTTGGAAGTTGATTTGCATAAAAGGCTAAAAGTAGCCTGTAAAGGCTAGGCACTCACATGACTACAGGTAAACATAAGCATATCGGTGCTAATGTAGTAAATAGGCGACACTGATAACACAATGACTGCAACAAAACCACCCATGTGTGACATAGGGCCTACCCGGCTGCCTATATACACCCTATATATATACAGTATATTCAGGCCCTAATTAGCAGCAACTCTCACACACTCCCCTCTCAATGGCATTTGCAGACCTGACAACAGCAACTGCAGCTGGCTTGGAGGCTCTGCTTTATATGACACCGCTACATGCTAATGATGGCTGCATTATTCATCGGAAGCCGTCCTTGGCAAGCCGAGTGTTAAATAGCTGCTCTGTAGATTAGCGGACACCTCTACAAACAAATTTAACACACCACTGCACCGATGTGTAGCGCTGGTGGAGAGCGGTAGAACATTGCTTCAGGATAGCTAATCCCCAGCGGCATGAAATGATGGACATAGCCTATGCTGGGAAATAGCCCTGGTTTGTTAAACCTGCTCTGCATTTACAGCTTAGCTCCCGTTACAACATAGGACATGGTTAATAGGCCATGCGAAGGAGGCAGATTTTGACGGTTGATTGATTTTTTATTAGTAGAGTTCATCGTTTGAAGCAAACCCAATTAAGTGAACGTCAAGTGTGCTGATTAATTATGGGACCATTACCGGTTATCGTCGGTTACAGGCTATTGTCGTAGTCATTATTATTATTTGTCGTTTGTACGAGGTTAGTCTCACAAATGCATTTAGTCCAGGCGATCCATCGGTGAACGAGTCGGCTCTTTTAGGTGAACTATGGGAGCCTATCTGAGAGAGAGAGAGTTTTTTTGTATTATATTAGTAATACTAGTATTTTTTTAATGTATATTATATAGCAGTAAAGTGTGGGGAAGTCATGGCTGGGAAGGTACTGCAAGAAGAGTGACTGACATAGGCCACGTTTTCAATACTGTAGCCTAATGCCCAGCCATGACATGTAGAATTTCAAAAAAATTAATTGATCGAGGGTCGAGTTTCTTTTATAACTCTGCTTTATTTATCTGCATCAACTTGCGACAACAACAGAATGAATGAAATGTGGTTTCTATCTGTTCTTTTCAATAACAGAAAAGTGCATTTAAATGGCAACCAATCAACCATAATAAACAACATTGCGACCGCAATGACACATTTCGATTAGGCCTTCCCTTCATGTAGGCTATCCTGTAAGCATTTCATTACGTCTCTTGTAAACACATTTACTGTGCAGACACATTTATCCTGTAAATGAATTCATCCTGTATACAAATGTATCTTCAACAAATTCAAGTGATAATAAACTGAAATCATTTTTCAAAACTCAACATGCAATTTCCCTGACTTGAAGCCTTATCAAACATTGCAGCAGCTATGTCACTTTTTAACTCAAAACACTTAACCAACATAACTCTTATTGGTATCTCACACCCCCAGAGTACATTGTGAAACACCCAGAAAACCTACAAGTCATCCTAACAGGTGGCTTACTGACATGTCCAGACCTGGGCAGAACCTGTCCTGGTGTTTGTGTACGGGTGTGTATAGGGGTTGTGATGTGATCATACACAGTCTCTGGAGTGGCAACACTTGCAGACTGGGAAATCACCCCAGTACGCTCAGCAGATGCCAGCAGGGTGGCTTGGGCAGGCTGTGGAGTTGGTTCTGCCCGGAGATCGCAGCAGTTCCACCGCAGCACTGCTCCTCGGTGTGTTAATGAGGTATGATCTCAAGAGTAACACACTCCCTGGGTGTCGCCCAGGCCTTTTCCTGATCCAGCTTGGTGAAGACTGTGTCACCTGGTCGTAGAGGTGGAAGAGGTCTGGCACCGTGGTGGCAATTGTAATAGATGGCTTGTTAGGCCTTCTCACCAGCATCATTTTGTTTAACAGTCTTTCTGTTAGGCCATTTCGGTCGGAGTTTCTTCTCCAGTGTACGGAGCGTTGTTTTGATCTTTCTCTCCATCAGCAGTTCTGCTGGACTGACCCCTGTGGTGGTACAGGGAGTGGATCTATAGCAAATGAGGGCTATTAGTGGATCTTCCTGCCGGAGGATTCTCTTTGCGGTCTGTACTGCTCTCTCTGTGGGCCCGTTCCCTTGAGGATGGTGAGGACGTGATGTGCCTGAAGTCTAGCTGTCTTGCCAGCTCCTGGAATTCTGCACTGGAGAATTGAAGTCCATTGTCACCCGCCACCTCATCTGGGATGCCAAACCTAGCAAAGTTTGCTTTCAGTCTATGAATAATCTGAGCACTGGTAGTAGACAGCAGGTGCAGTACCTCCAAGAACCGTGAGTAGTAATCCGATATCACAAGGTAGTTGTTTTTGTTGTGTTCACAGAGGTTGAGAGCAATTCTTTTCCATGGACGATCGGACAGAGGCGTGGAGAGGAGCGTCTGTTTTTGTTGAGCCCGCTTCTGTTCCTAAGTTCTTAAGTTCTGCAGAGAGTCCAGGCCACCAAACTGATGAATGTGCTCTGTCTCTGCACTTTGTAAGCCCTTGGTGTCCATTGTGTATTTTCTTTAGGATGTCTGCTCTTAGTGACCTTGGAACAACGTTCCTGCTTCCACATATGACCAAGCCATCAGCCTCTGATAGCTCACCTCATGTACTCCCTGACATTCAGTGGGACGTTACCTGTATTCAGGCCATCCTCTTCTTATGAGTTTGATGACAAACTGTAGGTTGCTGTCGGCTGCAGTGGCCATTCTGATATTCTCCATTCTGGTTGGAGACGCTGGGACGCTCTGTATCACTGTGGCCACGTAACATCCACCTCGCTGTGTGTGTGTTGTCAAGACTCCAGTTGTTGACAAGCGGCACTAATGGCTTGTGATCGGTCTCATGCCTGAACTGATGCAAGCCACATAGATACTTGTCAAACACAGGCCCACACACCAGCCAGACACTCTTTCTCTATCTGGGCATAGTGTGTTTCCTCTTCATGGAGCTGGAGGATTACACCTCCCAGTCCATAACTGCTGGCGTCAGCGGACACGACTGTGTGTCTGGTGACATCATAAACGGCAAGAACTGGTGCTGTTGTCAGCATCTCTTTAATATTCTCAAACGCTGACTTCTGTGAGTGGCTCCAGGTCCAGATGTTCTTGCTCTTCAGAAGCTCGTACAACGGCTGACCTACTGTTGAGAGGCAGGGGACGTACCTCCCCAGGTGGTTCACCATGCCCAGGACTCTTTTTAGTTCCTGAACATTTCCAGGTGGCGGAAGCTGATGAATGGCCTCAACTTTGTAGGGGTCAGGCCTGACCCATGACTGGTCAATGAGATAACCCAGGAAGCGCAGCTGGCTCTGTCTGAGGGAGCATTTCTCCTTGTTGAGTTTCAAGCCGGCCGCCGTGTTACTCTATCGAGGTCCCATAGACGAGGATGTCATCCATGAAGACTTCCACACCTTCCAGTCCCTGCAGAGTCTCCAGCATCTTCCGCTGGAAGATCTCCGGCGGACTTGATATCCCGAAAGGTAATCCTTTGAAACAGTATCTGCCAAACGGTGTAATAAAAGTAGTCAGCTTGCAGCTGTCTGGATGCAGTGGAATTTGCCAGAATCCACTGGCAGCATAGAGGGAGGAAAACACCATTGTAGCTTAGCTTGGCAGTTATCTCATCGGAGGTAAGTAAGATGTATCGCTCTCTTTTGACTGATTTGTTTTTTTTTTTTCAAGTCAACACAGATTCTGGCTTTGCCTGTGTTCTTTTTCAGAACCGGTACCATGTTCGCACGCTATTCTGTAGGCAGGGTCACCCGCTCGATGACTCCTTTACTTTCTGCAGCATTGGACAAAGCCCATACAGTTGGGCATCGTCCTGGATTTTGACTGGTTCAGTTCTCAGTGTACTGTGCTCACCGTAGGCCTGCTGATGTTCACCGGTGTTGTGTGTCACTTCGTCTACTCGCCTCACCAGGTTCATCCTTACTGATAGGGACCAGCTCAGTAAATTGTTGACTCTGTGTCCACGGACTACATAGGCTGTGAATGGGTAATCCTTTCCCTTGTAGCTGACTGTAGCATTGAAACGGCCAAGAGACAACAGCTCACCTCCTGGGCTCCTAGTACATAAGAGGACTGCTCGGCCTCGTCTGTCTCTGTGACCTCATTCACTGACCTGCTGTTGCCACACACTCTGGCCCAATGTCCCATTTTATGACAGTATGGCTTATAGCTTTCCCTGCAGGGCACCCTTCATCTTTCCAATGCTGTGCTTTCCCACATTTACCACCTTTCATTTAATTTCCTCGCCATTTTCTGTCTTTTGACTTGCCTTGCTGTTGTTGTTGTTGTTGTTGTGTTCTTATTTTTCAGTTTGTATTGCACCTCCTGTACTGATCCCACAGTGTCTCCCTGCATACTTGCGCTGCGACCTCCTCTGATTGTCTGACAGTTTCTGTATTGTCTGCGCCAGCGTGAGGTCCGCCATCAGCTGTATCCTGCGCCGGAGCGCTTTGTCCAGTATCCCGATGACAATACGGTCACGGATATTTTCGTCTCGACTTGCAACAAACTCACAGATAGATCATACAGGGCTCGGATGTAACGCTCCGCTTTCTCCCCTGGCCGCTGGACCCGCTGGTGAAAACATGCTCTTTCGTGGATAATATTCCTCCTCTGGAAGAAGTATTCATTAAACTTCCCCACCACGACGTCAGTCATTTCGATGTTTTCCACGAGGTTTTCCACCTCGTTGCCCATGGCATAAATCAGGCAGCTCATCTACATTTGTCCGTCTTTGTCAAGTTTTGTCGCGATTCTGTACCGCCCAAAGCCTGTAGACGTGCGTTACATGGAATGGCTCTCCACTGGAAACCAAACAATCACAACAGACGTGATTTGGCTGACCATTAATCGCGGATCCAGAAGAGGACGGATAACGCAACCCGGTCTCTTCAATCTGCATACAAATAACATGACTTTACACTTTCAAATTGCGTGCAGGGCAGTCGCCAAATTGCAATTTTGCATGCAGGTGATGCCAATCCTTCCCATTAACTTCTGTGGAGAGGAGATGCGTCCAAATGCCACATGATGTGGACGCAGGCCATGTTATGTGGCCAGACATGTCTATCTTTTTCCTACAAATTTAGATGAATTCATAGGCCTTTTATACGCCTTTTATTTCCAATGTGTTTCAATGGAGCATTTGATGATGCTTTGTGAGTCACTTCTAGGGCTAGAGCCACGAAATTGATATTCTTGCATGTCCCTGAGGCCCTCTTTCATATAAATTCTAGGCCTCCATACATGGTGTGCTTTGTTTTTATCTTCTGATGACCTATCAGTGAGGGATTGTATAAATTGATAATCTTGTATGTCCTTGAGGCCCTCTTTCATATAAAAGAGACACCAGGTCTCTAGCTCACTCCCAAGTGTCCTAGACCCCTAGGCCACCTGGTAATTACATCACTTCCTGTAGGGCTATGACCCCAATGTTGATCATTTTAGTAGTCTTTTGAAAAACTTTTTCGTCTGCCTTTTACTTTATTGATTGCATTTACTCTTCTTAAACCTTAAAAGTCGTATACTTTTGTCATGATTATCTTATTAAACAAAATGTATATATAAAATGAACCTAACCTCACATGGCTACCGCAGCAATGTGCCGACGTCTGTCAGAAATTCAAAGAAGAAGAAGAAGTACGTCATCCTGGGTCACTCTAAAATCTAAGTTTTTATTGAAAGAACATCATCAGTTACATAAAATAAAACACAACAGCTCAGTTAAGGACACAACGCAAAGACAATGATTCACACAACATGCAAGCCACGTGGTTTCAGCAATAGCATTATAGCTATAGCAATCACCATAGCAATGATAGAAAACGTTGCATTAACTAACAAACTAAACATCATATTCATTCACTGAACGAAGATTATGAAAATAAAATGCACATTTCTCACCAGAAATGTTATCAATATGCCAAAACTATCTTAAAATATAGCACTTTCCACTAAGAATGAAAGGAATGTCAGCCATTTTGTTGTTTTTTTGCATCATGTGGACACATCTGCTCTCACAGAAGTTAATGGGAAGGATTGGCATCACCTGCACGCCAAATTGCAATTTGGCCAATGCACTGCACGCAATTTGGAAGTGTAAAGTCATGTTATTTGTACCAGATTGAAGAGACCGGGTTGGATAACGACAGCATCGTCTTCCCATTGTCCCATCCCTCCTTGGCCAACAGCGAACGCAAACTGGGCACCGATAAACTCAACTTTTCCCGTAGCCGGTGGGAAGACAAACTAAAACGTCCTGTCTCTGTAAAGGTTTACAATCAAACCTGTGTAGTAGACTGGCCACTGTAGAAATACATTGTTAAAATCATCTTCTGAAACCTCCATCTTGCACTCGCAAGTTAGTTTATCTTCGGAAGAATATATCCGTAACAAAACGGGACAAAACAACAACTAAAAACCCCTCGCACTTTCTGGTTTCCGGCCCGGGTGCCGTGTGGTCTCCCTATAGAGATTAGTACGAAGTGTATGTGAAAATATGACCGCATCATACTGCAAACCCTGCAGTGATTTTCCAATACATTGTTCCAAATTTTTTTTGCAAGTGCATGTTTGTAAGAATATGTGCAAACAGCTTATTAAGCTCAGCTAACAGCTCAGTCTTTAACAGCTGAATGTCTGTACAGTATCATGTATAGTTTAAGATAAACGAGTCAATACAATTGCTAAAAAAAACCTCTTTATTTCATTTCCATGTATCTATCACAAAAACATTACAACGATGTCTTTTATTGTCGCTTTATTTTGTAGCTTCCGAAATAAAATCTTCTAATACATTCAAAAATATGTTAGAATAATATAAAACCAACCTGGTTGTGCATCAAAGAGGATTGGACGACAACTGAACTGGCAATCACTGTGGATCACCACTGAACATTAGAACAATAAATATCACTAATACCATTTGGGATATTTTACTTACACACGCGCGCGCGCACACACACACACACACACACAGTTGCAGAATCATCACCTCACATTATGATCAACTGACAAAAACTCCACGTTCTAATTTTCCAAATCAGGAGAGGCTAACAAACAAACACGGAGAAGATAGAAGATCAAACCATGGCCTCATGCACCGACGGAGCCCCAGAATGAATGGCTGGCATTTCAACTGGCTATAAATACACTGTGCAGACAGACCCTATTAACACACATAGCAGGACAATGTAGAAAACAGACTACAAACAAACCGGCTCAGGACAGGGTATTCAGAGTCAGCCTTGTCATTTTGCATTTGCTTCGGGGTAAACAGAAAAAATAAAGTAAAACATCCATTTTTTTTTTGGTCACTCAACAACATGCAACTACACCGGTCCTCCATGCAAAGCTCTCTTGAGCGGCGGACGACGTCGTCTCAGTTTCGGTGTCGTCTCCATAGTTTTGCGGCGGACCTCGGTGAGAACCGTAACCCGTCGAGGACTCGGCGGACCCGGGTTTGAATCCCTGGGCTACGGAGACGGGGGTGTCTTCAGGGAATTACAGGAGCCGCCCTGACTACTGGTCCCTTGGTACTGCGGAGATGAAAACCATCAAATCATCACCACCGTGTGAACATTGCCTTTTAATTCAAACGGACGTGTGATGGAAACGTGTAACACATCTGAGTGTGCTCACGTTCATTATTAACTATGAATTTAAAGTTCAGCAAAATAAACAAATATTCAAGAAGAGATGCACATAGTTGAACCCACAGAGAAATATATTCTGCTCTTCTTTTATTCTATTGCATTCAAATCAATCAATCATTTCGATTGATATGACAAAAACACTCCTCCAGTGACAGTCAAAGTGGTTCACTCTACTCCAACCGACAGCATATTGTACAAATGTCATAATAACTCGTGTTCGGAAAATCTAACATTAATAATGGACGTGTTTTTCTCTCTCTCGGTGTGACTTGAGAATGGAGGAACACCTAAACTAGAATACGTGATTGCCAGTCTTGATATATATTCCTTTGTCAGTGTGTGCCACCGCCTCGCCCCTGTGCACCTCTCTATTCCTTTGAGGTTCACACAATAAAGCCATTACTTCAGGCTGAGTGCACAGGGTCACCGCCACTCCTCAGCCCGCCTCCTTCTCTCCTCCACCTTGCTCCACCGCTTTTACCTCGGGTCATATCAACCTTCATTGAGCTTCCCCCACTCCATCCAGGAGAAAATACCGTGTGTGTGTGTGTGAGAGAGTGTGTGTGTGTGTGTGTGTGTGTGTGTGTGAACGATGTTGGCGATTCTACATGAATACGGAGAAACAATTGCAAAGTGTTTTTTTGAGTCCTGAGATTCATTTTATTGAGATATTATAGCTGTTA
>OMKN01023001.1:0-10312 GCA_900302345.1 Melanonus zugmayeri | reverse complement strand
TAACCCCGCGTCCGTGCGACGCTGACGCTACGGTCGATTGATGCTGATGTGGATTTTTTTTTCTCCTGTAGTTTGACCGCATCTCGTCCTGCGTGATCTTTTGTTGTGGAGGAGTTATTTATCTGCGCTGCTCGTCCCCCCGCTGTCTCACTTCTGGGGGTTATCGCCTCAGTGGAAAGTCGTGGCTATAAACCGAGCTCTGGCTTAAATGAACAGTGATGCTCGGGGATGATCGGAGTAAAGACGTGTGTGTGTGTGTGTGTGTGTGTGTGTGTGTGTGTGTGCGCACACACATGCATGTCAATTCACTACTACGTTCACTCAACACGGCTAGCGGACGCGGCTAACGTTAGCTAGAAGGGGATGTTCTCTGCAAGCAGCAGCATCACATTTAGGCTGAAACACGTCAAACACCACTACTACTACTGATACTACTACAGCAGTACTACAGCAGTACTACAGTAGTACTACCGCTGCTGAAACGCGTCTGGAGAAAACCTCACCTTCCTCGGCGGCGGTTGCATGGTGGAGTATTGACATGAATGGTGTTGCCCCTGCGAAATGTGTTATAATTCCGAATAAATCCAGGTTGGGTCCGGTTGTTTGTTGCTATAAATCCCCCCCCGATATAAGGGAGGAAGATAGGAAGTCAGATCTTCACGCCGGCCGCCATGTTCAGTGATAGACGGCTTAGTTTAACACCGAAAGACCGAAGTGATCGCGATGGACCGAATCCCACTGAGCCCGAGAGGACTGTACTACTGTACGCCGTGTTGTGAAGCTGGGTGACAGAAGCGCAAAGGAGAAGAAAAGGCAGAGGATGTGGGCAGAGGGACGGGGAAGCCCGTTCAGCTCAACAGCGCCACGCCGCGGTGATGGACGCCATGGCGACCCCCCCGTCTCCCTTCAACGCGGAGGAGCGCGTTATCTTTGTTTCCTTTCCGTTCCCCCGGCGCGATCACACGCGCACCACGCGCATTGTTGTGTTTGAGTGCTGCGTTTTGACGTCAGAGTGACGAAGATGCAGTTGATGATTGTTTGAGGGTGATGGGTTTCTTTGTTAATTCGGGAGACAATTGACAGGAGACTGCGTCCCGCAGACCTGCATAGCAACAAGAAACCGCAGTCGATCACCGAGACGTCGCTCGATTTATCAGCGATCCCAGATCCGTGGATAGTTTGAGAACTCTCGGATATTGAAGCAAATTGGTTTAAACTATTTTCAATGCTATGCTAAAACATTTTATTTTGATGTGATGCATCTCTGATACATCTCTACATGTTTATGGAGAATGGAGGCGGGATGTAGGCTACATTTAGGCCTAAATATAGCCTACATAAATTACATTACATCGAGTCGTTCAGCAAACATTTAAAAACCATAGTAAAACATTCACAACTGAAGTCGTACAGATTACCCATTATTATATAATCGCTGTAGTTGAGAACTGTGCGCCTCCATCCCTGCGACCAAATCTACGCGACTGCAGGCGCGCGGCCGCTGGACTAGAGGAGCGCTGCGCCCGGCCGCGCGCACCGTGAAGCTGAGAACAATCAAAACATACAATATACATATATATACTCTATCTATCTATCTATCTATCTATCTATCTATCTATCTATCTATCTATCTATCTATATATATATATATAGGCTAAAGGTAGGTGCATACATTAGATTATTATACTAACTGAAGATGTACCTATGGAAAGTGTGCAGTCATAAATTCAAAACTAATGTATTTTTCTTGAAGCCATGTCTTGAAGCTATTTACCAACTTTGTGTGTGTGTGTGTGTGTGTGTGTGTGTTTGTGTTCCTTGGCACACCAGAGGAATCTGGTCCATACCAGATTCCTCTGGTGTGCAGAGAAGGACACCCATCAATCATATAGCCTTGCTATAAATATTATTCTCACTCACACTCACATCAAGAGTTGCTGGCAGCTATCTCAACTCACTGTACTAGGTACTTGCCCCAGCACAGTTTCTCTCCCGCGCACTGTAGCCAAGGTTAAGTTTATGGATCATTCAATCATTAATACACAAAGCTTCTGGAGCAGGTAAGCCATTAAGCACACTCTCTCTGCCTCACACACACATGCACACATTTGCAGAGATTCTAACACCCACGCACAGAACTTTGTGCCAGTGGCAGAGGAGAGCATAATGGCTGACAGGACTGTATACTCTGCTATAAATTTCCAGAATGCTTTGGTGTTGCGATTGGTCAAATGCTTATAGCTTCTGTTTTCAGCTGGACAAGGAAAGGTAAGAAACAATTGAGGAAAAACTAAAACCGCAGCCCAATACTAAAATTACAGATGAGATGATTAATTTGGGGTTCCACCTAAAATATACATTTTAAGGGTTATTTTAAACCAATCGTTCTTGAAACCACCAGTTAGAATTTACAATAAGGCAGTGACTCGTTTAACATCACGGTTTTTTTGATTATAGAGAAAATAATTAATCAGAATTAATTAATTTGGTGTATAATGAACTTGAATTTCAATGAAACTTTGCTTATATGCTCCTATTGAAAATGACTTTCCATCTTTTGTTTGTTTTTTTCAACGCCTTTGAATTTCAGATATTAAATTAAAGGATGGGTTTGGCAAGGAGCATCATGGTTTCATAAATATTCAAAGAATAAATTATTTTCTCAAATGTTTGTTTATGTATAGGTTAATGAGAATGCTAATGTTAATAATACATAAGAATGTATTCAGGGTTTGGCAAATTGAGTTTATTTTTACCTACTACACACAGAGTTGCCACAGGGTGCAAAGGGAAACTGCTCTGTATGCTATGGAAAGGAAAACATGATTATACATGTAGATACACTATCCCTTTAATCAGACAGAAACAAGTCAAAACAAACACTGAGGACAAACTTTGTACTGAGCATGCTGCTGCTTGAAGGATACACACACACAGTCAGTCGAACTGCTCAGGTAGACCAGCCTCTCAGTGAATATCGGATCCTTATGTTGACAAACCTTCCGGAGAACTTAAAGGCAAACATGAGACGTGGGGGTACTAGTGCCCCAAATGTACATATTATGTTTGTCTTTGACAAACGCATGTAACGACATGCATGTATTTCGGTTTGACAGTCAAGGACTGGACACAAAGGAGTAAGGTACTGAGGCAAGCAATGGACTGAGGTGAGTACCGGTAACAGTTCACTTTCATTGTCTGCTTTGAATTCAAATATTGTATTCCACCTCTTCTTTCACCTGTAGGTCAGGATTTAGAGGAAAAAAAACAATTCAAAAGAGAATGATGTCTGATTTGTGTCAATTTTTGAGAAAACTATTGTGTAAAAAGAGAATGTCTTATGAAAAAAAGTTTAAACCACGGTTGATGAAGCACGTTAATATTAATGTTATTCCTTTCAAAGATGGGTTAAGAGAAGGTAGGATAGTATGAGATGAGATGTCATGTGTTTCAACCTATGACCCGTCTAATCTAGTTTAAGTGTAAGTTTAGTGTAAAGCATCCATTGGTGATTCTGATTCTGAAAGATCACATGACTATCACCTTACATTTGTTTACATGTAACAAAAATAGGCTACACTTACACATTCGTTTATAGGCCTACGCACCGGTTTACTCGCACATTATTTACACACCCAGTATTTACAATAGCACAAATGTCTGGTATATACTATAGGCCTAGTAGGCTACGCACGCCTATAGTTGATCACAAAAATGTTATTGTAACTTAAAATCAACTGTAAAATGAGATAGGAGTTTGGGGTACTTGAGTTTCATCAGACGTCAGAGACACAGATGTTCCAATACATAATCTTCAACAGTTATAATCTTCAACATGTCATACCATGTCCCTCAACACTTCGTAGGCTACCGTCATTTCCATTGTTGTGGAAAATTAACACTTACATCATTTACATTCCTACAGTATGCTTAGAAGTATAGAATACAATTCTCACATACCATTCATTCCTGTTACCGGTCTGGGTGAATACTCGATTCTGATTGGCCACAGGGTGTTCATTAATTTCTGTTATACCGTGGTCTGGGTGAGTACTCGATTCTGATTGGCCGCAGGGTGTTCATTAAATCCTGTTATACCGTGTGTGGAGTGTGTGTGGTTGGTGGCTGGTTTAAGCAGCCTCACGTGGGGTGTCTGATTGGGCTCTGGGGCTGAGGTGAGGCTGCACACCTGAGGTGCATCCAGTAATCAAGGCCCACAGGTTAAACCAGCACCACCACACACACTCAGAGGCGACATGTCAGCAAGATTCCACCTGCTCTGCCAACAAAACCATTACTCAACCTTTACAATAAACCGGTTTTCAACATCCACGCTGTCTTGTCCTTCGGAGGAGCCCTGCACAAGCCACCTTCAGTGGTAGGTAGCTGGGAGATTGCTACACCCTCCTATTATGTTCAAATTAACTTTTATGTTTGGGGTCAATTTGACCACACACACACACACATATATATAAAATCCCCCCCCAACCACACTGATGCAACGTGTACAGGACATTGACAACTTTTTTTGGTAAATTTTTGCCATGTTTTCCCCATAAAGTTAGGAAAAGTTATTTAAAATGTAGCTGAAAAAAGGTTGTTAATCATGTTTTTAGACAGTAAACATTGAATGGGGTCAACTTGACCCCATTCAGGAGGGTTAAAACACACAGCCTTGGCGCCACTTTTCTCTCGCCATAGGTCCTTCATGGGGTCGCCGCACCGCATCCAGGATGAATTTCAGCGCCGCGTCCAACGAGACCAGCGTCTACAAGTGTCGCTTCAATGAGGACTTCAAGTACCTGCTGCTGCCCATCAGCTACGCGCTGGTGTTCCTGTTCGGCCTGGCGCTCAACGGCACGGCGCTCTACGTCATCACGTTCCGCACCAAGCGCTGGACGCCGTCCACCATCTACATGCTGAACCTGACCGTGTGCGACACGCTGTACGTGTTCACGCTGCCCTTCCTCATCTTCTACTACGCGGGTGCCAACGACTGGCCCTTCGGCGAGGCCGTCTGCAAGATTGTGCGCTTTCTCTTCTATGCCAACCTCTATGGTAGGCTATATATATATATTTTTTTTTATTATGAGTACACAATAACTACTTTCTATCTTATTGAAGATCTACCCATCTTATACTCATACATCTCAACCACGTATGTTCTAAATTCAACACAGAAGAGCTGTGCAAAGGCCAGTATTCTGATTAAAAATAGAGGGGTTGACTACATGACCATGTGAGCCCCAAAATACAACATAAGACATGTAATCCCTGTTTAAACAGTGTAATACTCCTATGATTAGCGCAGGATTGAATCATGTCCCATAACAACAGGCTGGATGCATGCTGCTGTAGTGTAAACACGACACCTCTGCCTATCCAGGGTCCATTCTGTTCCTGTCCGCCATCAGTCTGCATCGCTTCATCGGCATCTGCTACCCAGTCCGCTCTCTCAGCTGGCTCAGCGCTCGGCGTGCCAAGCTGGTGTCCACAGGCGTGTGGGCATGTGTGCTCATCTGTCAGGCACCCGTACTCTACTTCTCCCGGACCAGGTGAAGGATATATCACACACACACACACACACACACAGAGGAAGGCAACGCCTGGGATAAAGGGAGTGTTATTCTGTCACTATAAAGTCGTTTAGCAGACGAGACACTTTTAACCAAAGCAACTTGCAGTGAACGGGGGATGTGATTTAAGGAGCAGTAAGGGTTCCTCGAGCGTCTCGCTCAAACGCCATAGGTGCCATAGGTAGGCTGACATTGGGGATCGAACCCAG
This sequence comes from Melanonus zugmayeri, assembly GCA_900302345.1. Classification (NCBI taxonomy): domain Eukaryota; kingdom Metazoa; phylum Chordata; class Actinopteri; order Gadiformes; family Melanonidae; genus Melanonus; species Melanonus zugmayeri. The sequence continues at coordinate 4,527 of OMKN01023001.1, read as the reverse complement.
TACCTTTTGTCTGGGAGTCGCCTACCCTATAGCCACTGCACTGTTCTGCCACACCCCACTCTCAAGTGGTTTTGGGTGCCCAAGAAACGTATTAACTTATACTTATTAGTGATAATTTGATTCCTTTCCTTTTCATTATTGCATGCATGCAACATTAAATCAGAATTGAAAAAATACAGCATATGGCCAAATCAAATCACCCCAACCACAACGCGTCTGTTGTTTACCAGGGCGTACCCCAAAGGCCTGGTGTGCTTCGACACCACGAGCCCAGACCTCTTCGATGACTTCCTCGTCTACAGCTCCGTCATCTCCGTGGTGATGTTCGCCCTGCCCTTCATGGTGGTGATGGTGTGCTACGGCCTGATGGTGCGCAAGCTGCTGGAGCCCAGCTGGGGGTCGGGGGAGGGCGAGCAAGGGCTCCAGGCGGCCCAACGCACCAAACAGAAGTCGGTGAAGACGATAATAATTGTGCTGGTGACGTTCATGCTCTGCTTCCTGCCCTTCCACCTCACCAGGAGCCTGTACTACTCCTTCAGATACCTCAACAATACGCACCCAGAGCAGGTCAGTGCTGCACACGTCCTCTAGTCCAGTGACTCTTTTTTGAGCACTGGACCCTTTACATATTTTGAACCATCCTCGAGGACCCCCACCCCATTCCATATTAGTATTCTTTGTATTCTTTAACTCTGTATTCCCACCTAAACCTGTGTTTCATCCCCTCTACTGTTGCTGCTTTGACACCTGAATTTCCCCCCGGGGATCAATAAAGGTTTATCGTATCTTATCTTATCATATAAAAGAATTGTAATAGTAGTAGTACAATAACATAGAATGATATATGTGCACATAATAATTAAATAGCAGTATAAAAGAAGCAAGAACGCATTCATTCTAAATAATATAATACACTTATTTATATTCAACATTTTCAACATTTATTTGTTATCAAATGTAATACATTTAAATAGTATTAGGTTATCTTTGCTGACATACTACATATACATAGATATATACATATAGGCCTACTACTCACAATGAACTGATACGCTACTCACAGTGATGAACTGATGGAGTCAAATAAAATGGTAATGAAGGAACTCGGATAGTTTTCTGTTGAAGTAGTCTGCATTCCTCCCCACAGATGATGGATGCTTGGTATTCAGACGGCGTGTAAATGAGACGGTTTCATGGCGTGATTTGACAGCACCTCTCCACACACAAAACAAAGCGGTGGCGGTGGCTCAGCATCTGTTCATGTAAATCCAAACATCACATAGTTGTGGTGGTCTTGTTTTGTTGTCGATTTTCCTTTTCTTTTCTTGGGGACCAGAGACTGGGTGGTTGTCACCAGTAGGTGGTGATGCATTACGTTTTTTTATCCATTTTCGCTAGCCGCGAAACTGACAGCTCTCCCTCTCGCCCTGCTCAGCTGAGAGTTGTGAATGAGCACGAACAAGCTTAAGATAGTACGTCTTTTTTTCAGAAGTTGAATGGACCTGGGCAGGTCTTCTAACTGGGCCCTGAGAGCCACGCCCCTCTAATTGGGCCCTGAGAGCCACGCCCCTCTAATTGGGTCCTGAAAGCCACGCCCCTCTATTTGGGTCCTGAGAACCACGCCCCTCTTCTCATTCACATCAAGGGCCTGATTTACTACGATCCCAAATAAAGAGACTAAATTGCGTGTGCATTGCAACATTGCGCGTTTGGTTGGTGTATGTTTTGCGGGTGATCAACTAAGAATAATTGCTTTAATGACAACAGTAGTATTGCGTGTGCAGGTTTTGCGTGTTTTAGTGGTTTCCGCCATGGAGAGTTTGGACGGAAAGCAGAAAGGGACACAAGCGCAAAGTGTCTGAATTATATTTACTATTTCTTATTTTTCCTTTAGTAAATCAGTCCCCAAGTGGTTCAAGCACTTTGTTTGTTTGTGCTTTCCTTCTGCGTCTCTGGATCAGGTGACCTGTAAACTGCTGGAGGCGTCCAGCATCGCCTACAAGGTGACCCGGCCGATGGCCAGCGCCAACAGCCTCATCGACCCCATCCTCTTCTTCATGGCTGGACAAGACTTCCGGAAAAAGGTCAAAAGAAAGAAGCAGAAAAGTTCAAAATGTATAAATGCAGCATTGACGACACAAGTGTGATCTGTGTGTAGATTTTGTTCATTTGTTCTTGTTCTTTTTCTTCACTGTTTTTTCTAATTGTACAATTGTGAATTTTCACAATTGTACAAGTGTACAATTCTGATTAAATATCTTAAGTGAGTGTTAGTTGTTTTAAGTGTGGTGTGATTTTGTTTAATGATACATATTAATGTACGTGTTTAAATTAACATTTGCGAGGTCTGTTTGTTCAAACGAACTGAACGAACCGTTTCCCATTCATGCGCGTCTGTTGTTAAAGCTTAATGTCAGCTGAACCAAATCACGATCAGGTCAAACATGGGGTTTGTCGCATGGCTGCAGAACTCACATTATCACAGTAATGTTTACTAGTGGATGTACATATGTCAGTGTCAGTGAAACCTCTTTGAAGAGCGCAAGTACAATGTGTACCACTAGATGGCACTACTGCTGTAGGAAGACAGTATGACTGCTGGTGTCTGAACCTATGAAACATGAAACACAAGCTGTGCAATGAAATAAACGGACGAGGACAATGAAAATAAACCTCGTTTATTTCAAGATTAAAGATTTCAGCCAGAATATTTTTGAAGTTTCCAATCCTTTTTACAGCATGACGGCTTGTAACAATAAGGATTACTATTATTCTGAATAACAATCATTATAATAACCAGTTTTAAAAAAAACATTGAAATGTTTATTTACCAATACCCCCCCCTTCCCCCTCCCCAGACATGATTTCATTATTATATTATGTGGTCAGCATAAAAACCAGCATAACAGAATTTTAAAATACAGAGTTAAAAAAAAACCTTGTGCTGATTATGGTACATCTTTTAATACTCAATACTGTCCTGTAAAAAAATGCACTTGGCCAGCATCCCATAGGAGAACGTCCCTCAACTATATTCTGCCCAAATTCTAGTGTTTTGTTTCTAGTAAGTAAAAATAGGAGCATGATTGGATTTGAAATGCGCCTTGACGTTTGAAGCAACTGAATCATAGTTTCTAAAAAATGTTTTTCATGAATCCATCCAATTCAGTATTTCACAACTCTAATGGAATAAGACGGTTTAAGTCTCAAACGTTCTCTATACCCTCCCATATTTACATATGTTCACATATTTACATATTCGTACTATTCAGCAAATTTCTATTCCTGTATGGTTCTCGTACAATAGCTCAAAGCTCTTTTTCCAGGCTCCAGAAGTCTTTACAAGCGTAATGACTTTAGGAAAGCTACTGCAGATCAGCGACGTTAGCTAGAAACACTGCTAGTCAAAAAGTGAAAAAGTAAAAAAAGGAAAATAAATAAATAATCACTAACATTGTGTGTATTACATAACCAAAATGTCTCTTCGGCTGTCTACATGGATATGTTTGTGTGAGCTCAATGTTTAACAAGCTCTTTTATGAATCTCCCCTGTAAAGTTAATTTAAGAACAAGAATCTCGAGGAGCTATTGAAAATGACTAAAATGTATTTACGTGTTCATTACGGATTGTGTTTTTGTACACAAACCCTTTTAATTTCGGTTTGCATTTCGTAATTTGTACTCATTTGCACTGAGTATTTACAACCTCTGCACTCCCACAGGGAATAGTAACTACATTACATACTACATACACTAACTAAACGTGTATGAGCATACGCATAGATATGTTGATGCAAGTGTGTGTGAGAGTGACATAAAGAGGGGATGAGTGAGGCCTACAATTTGTGTGTGTGGTTTGCATTTTTCTTTTTTAAGACATTCCCTGTGTCCACCCTCTATACGTCTTCCTATCACCCCCAAACCTTCCTGTGTGGGGAAAAGATGAGTAACTAATCACAAAGCTTCACTGATGGCCATCTCAAGAGGGCCACTCATTCAACCCACCCTCCCATTAAAAAGGGTTTATAAAATAATTATAATAAATTATAATAATTTATAAAGCAACAGAACGGAAGATGCCCGGCAAGCCTTTGGGTGGTTCTATGATTGTGTAAGAAAAGAATCAAACTCCGTAACAAAAGAGTCAAATAGATATGTGTGATGGTATGATCTCATTTCCAAAGTGAACCAGTCGGCCATCGAGCAGAGAGGAGGAGGAGTCGGGTTTCTTCTTTCAGTGACTTGGTTGCGGTGTCGACCTGAACGGACACGAGTCTCTTCAAGTTGTCCATTGATCATGAGGTTCTCCTCAGTGAGGTAGCGTTCGAGTACATCCCTCCGTTCACCTGGGGGCACACACACACACAACCAAGAGTGAATCAAATGAGCAGGGAAGGAGACGGCCGGGCCTCTCCTCGTCAACCGAATCAAATTCATTGTGATCTCGTTTTGTGCCATTGTGTTCCCGGGGACAGCGCGTGTGTGTGTGATGTTCTATGCCTGGTGACCGTGGCAACATGGGGCCAA
>OMKN01022996.1:10156-25347 GCA_900302345.1 Melanonus zugmayeri | reverse complement strand
AATGTGTGAATGTGTGTGTTTGTATATGTTTGAATGTGTGTGTTTGTATATGATTGAATGTTTGTGTTTGTATATGTTTGAATGTGTATGTTTGAATGTGTGTGTGTTTGTATATGTTTGAATGTGTGAATGTGTGTGTTTGTATATGTGTGAATGTGTGTGTTTGTATATGTTTGAATGTGTGTGTGTGTGTGTTTGTATATGTTTGAATGTGTGTGTTTGTATATGTTTGAATGTGTGTGTTTGTATATGTTTGAATGTGTGAGTGTGTGTGTGTGTGTGTGTGTGTGTGTGTGTGTGATCCCTCCTTACAATTGTTCCAGATGTGACTAAACATGTATGCCTGACATGTCTGCTTCTTCTGGCGTATGTTCTCCAGAGAACAACCAAACCACCATACTTTTCTTCTCATAGTTGAAATAGTAGTTTTTCTATGTTAGGAAGAGCAACATCTTTGTTTTTGAGGGCTTTGTGTTACATGATGTCCCCACTAGATGGTGCTGTTGACAGCATCGTCCTTTGCCTCTTAGAGGTGACGCATAGTGGTGAAGATTAAATTTGTACATGATTACAGTACGATAACAATTCATATATATATTATCCTCATATATGGCCAACCTTCACATTTCTAGAATTAACTGTTTAAAGCCAGGATTACTCAACCAAATAAAAGTATTGTGTACCAAGCACAAACCTCTCTAGGTCAAATATGCCAGTATAAACACATTTGTCTTGCTATGTTTTTACAACCTGAGGCTATTGGCTCCAACAAAGAATCACCACACCTTCTTAAGCCTTTTTTTGTTGAACAATACAAACATTTTAATGTTATGTATTTTGTTTGCAACCATGAAGATCTAGGCTCTTTATATACACAGTTACATGATTAGTGCAAATGAGGTAGTTTGCATAGAAGAGCAGAGCCCTGGAAGCAAGAACAAATCCAGTTGAAAACAGGAAAGGTTATTGTCAGGAGCAAAGTTAAAAACAGGAAAGGTTAGAGTTGAAAGTGTGACCTTTAGGCGCAGTCGGGCATATTGAAGGAGCCTGCCGTGAAGATATGGAGAGGGAACCTTTGATGGGTTGATATCCTTCAATTAATAATGAAGTGATTGATTAGACATTTAACCCTCAGGCCGTTATTAAGACCCCTCTGCTGTTTTATTGTGTGATCAGACTGTACAGAGAGAGGCAGTGAGAGCTGAATCCGAGACTGTACATGGGTCCGTGTCCGTCCAACGTCTCGCCCAGGTATCTATGGAGTATAGTCAAGAATAGAAACATAATGACACTGTAATCATTTAAAATATTGGTTTGTTAAATGCAAGTAAACAATTAAACACTGTCACCACTACAGCATTTTAAACTATTTTCTTAAATCACAATAAATGTGTTATTTTTGTCCAAGACGTGGGTAATTCCAGGCTCCAAAATTAAAAACACTGCCATGTTTTTCTCTCTACCCATGCATCTAACCAGCTGATTCGACTCATTAGTTATGCTAATTAGCAAATCCAGCTGGCTGACTCAAAATACTCAAAATGACACTGCATTTCTCCCGTTTTCTCACTGTTCAAAAATTAGCAATTTGCTTGTTTCTTTTTCAAGGACCTATTCAATGCAATTCTGTACTGCTGATTTAATGTTAACATGATGGAGCGATGAACTGGGCTAGTACTCCCGTTCAAATGTCCTTGAACTCCGATGTCTCCCATGCAGCACTTCATGGGAGAGCAGGGTCTGTGCCTGCCTCTGGTGTACTGCCACAGCCCACTGCCAACAGGCAACCTGGAGGCTTTCCTGCGCGCCTGTCTCCTGGACTCTAGCTTCCCTGCCTTTGTGGAGGAGGTGGAGGGAGAGATGAGGAGGCTGCTTCAGGACTGATCTCAACAACAGCTGAGGGAGTGAAGGTCCAATCAGGTTACCTGGTTCTCTTGTCTTATATGTACTGTATATGCGTAGGCTGTGCTTGTGTGTTGGTGAGATATCAATTACATCAAACGGTTATTTCATACAGTTTATGGGTTATTTCCATGGATTCTTAAAACATGTAGACTGTAAAGTGTTTCTTTTTCAATTTTCGTCATTTGGCTTGTCCAAGGAAGAACATGAGAAACACGATTTACTTTGGTCTTTTTTATTTTTATTTAGAAAAAAAATATTGGTGTCCTTTGTAAGATCGTGGCTCTTAAATCTGGTCCCTCATTCCAAACCTAATGCAGGTCCATCCAAACCTAATGCAGGTCCATTTGCACCTCAGCACACATAGAGGAGTCATGCAGCTACAGCAGTGTATTTTGCTAGTCAGCTTCCAAGTGTTCCCACAATATTAAAGCTTCACTGAGTATAACAAACTGCCCTCCATATATCTATTTATGAATACATATTGCATAGGATTATAGCCATGCTGTACATTTGAAGAGAGAAAAAAATAAAGATACAAATCAATCCATTAAATTGGGAAATATAAAAAGTATTATATTTTTTTTTTACAGATTTGCTATCATTTGAACACTCATACCGCAACATATACAAGACACCTAAGTTAATCTGGAAAAAAATAATCATAATACACTTTTTCATTAGCTAGTTTTAACACACAATAGTCATCTTCTGTAATCACTCTCAGTTAAATACTGCCACTGTCATTGAAGCCCTTGCTTCACCATACAAGTTGTGTTAAAAGTGGACTCTAGTCACAAAATCAAACATACTTGACCATGATATGCTGTACAAATCTTTCAAGAATATACCGATATCTTTTTGTTAAATTCAAGATGACTCCATAAAAAAGGAAGGGGAAAAAGGTCATTCGGACGCAAAAAAGCCACATACTAGTACATGAGGGATAACACCAGAACAGTCTGTTCTGAGTATCCTATTGCGTAATTATATTGCATGCATTTTACATGATATGTAATACAAAAAGGATCACCTCATTGGAGGACAGGGTAAATGAAAAAAGGGAGACATCAACAGCACATTAAAAATGTGTTCACCTCTGCGGTGGATTTAGTCTTCGTATTCAGGCTTGAAATCTTTCTTCTATTAAGACTGAATAAGGCATGCTTAAGACAGCCGTTATGTTCATTTTGTTGCCAGTGTTATGCTGATATTGTTTCACCAAGAGAGACAAGATATGCTTTATTAAAAACATCTTGGGACTTCCCACCATCTTCTGATGCCTTCATGTGGTCATGTTGCGCATCCTCATCATCATCACATCTATGGAAAAAGAACATGAAAGTAAGGCTGACAGTAAGGCTGACAAGTTTGGTGTGTAGTGGCCTTTCCCCATCAATTGGCAAGAAACAAGAACATGCCTTATTTCTGATTCCTCTGGCGAATATTTTTCTCTTTGTGGTTGTTTGTTGAATTTGTTTTTCTGAAAACGAAAGAGATCACATGGTTATTGACATGGTTATTGACAGTTTGCAACAGCAATGAGCATTGATTTTTTTATATTTATAGTTAAGCTATGAAAGTATTGATGTACTTACATTGGTACGGCTGGTTCATCATCTTTAAAATGAGTGAACAGAAAAGAAAGCAGAAACCAAGTATTAGACGAAATCGTTGTTATACGGACAATTCTGTACAGCTTTCTGAATAGCATGGGTCCATGTTAATTCAAAATGAACAAATTTAGATGGGTGTAAAGATTTCTTTCTTAATTTATTAAATTACACTCGACAATATGGCCTAGCTGTAATGATATGATTAATTTTGTGGGAAGGTCAAGCTCTATGAATGAATCAAATGTAATAGGCTGTGCCTTTTAAATCCCAGATAAAAATCATATTCCCCACGTTATTGAATTATTCAACTGACATGCTATTTCATAAAACTCCACAATTACAGTACACCCGACACAAGCTGATGGTGTTAAAGCCCTGCGGAGAAGAATGCTATTATCAAACAGTTGAGTAGAGCACGACAGGAGGAGTGAATGTCATCGCAGTGAGTGACAGCTCAAAGACCCATGTTCTGATGTTGACTTGGTGGTCGGTGTGTTGGATCATACTGATGATGATGATGACGTGTCAACAGGTAAGTAACCGTTAGCTGAGGTTGTTCAACATGTGGTATGTTGGTCATACAGATGATGAGGTGTCAACGGGTAAGTAACCGTTAGCTGAGGTTGTTCAACATGTGTGTTGGTCATACAGATGATGAGGTGTCAACGGGTAAGTAACCGTTAGCTGAGGTTGTTCAACATGTGGTATGTTGGTCATACAGATGATGAGGTGTCAACGGGTAAGTAACCGTTAGCTGAGGTTGTTCAACATGTGTGTTGGTCATACAGATGATGAGGTGTCAACGGGTAAGTAACCGTTAGCTGAGAGGTTGTTCAACATGCAGCTACAGAGCCAGAAGCAGCAGCACAAGCATTCCAAAGCATTATCGCAGTCGCTCATTTTATGGCACTTATGTTAGATGATGGGGAATGATTGTGCGGCTATTTGAGGTAAAATAGAAAATGTGTACCGACATACACCAACAATCCCACCGTCCTCCATTTCCATTTAGGCATAATGGAGCTAATCCTATGTTTTTTAAAGCAGTGATTTAGCAGGTCTGTGATGTAAATGCAGATTAGTGGTGCATGAGGTTTGCACTAGAATAAGGGTCTGTAAATGCATGCATGCATACTATACTGTATTGTATTTTTTTCCATGTTTATTAGCCTAAACATTCTGACCCAATAACGTACCATAAAATGTTTATTTTCCAAATGTTATTTGTTCGATTCAACACGCAAAGAAAAAGCATTTTTACCGATTTTTGTTTGGAAATAGAAATCCCCTCGTTCAAGACCACTCAAGTATAGACTGAGTGTTGAAACGCTCCCAAACCATCATGAGGACATAATTTATAATGCGTGCAGAGTAGGCCAGGAACAAAGCCCCCAGGAATACAGGATGCTAAAGGGATATTTAGAGAGAGTGGGGAGTCCTCGTTCCTGATTTGAACGGCGTAAACATGGAAAATATAATCCACCTTAATCTGCTCCTTTCTCCGTTAGATCAAACCAAACTACCAGCCGTACTCAATGCTTACCTACCCAAGTGCACTACACAGACTGCTGCAACATTTTTCATTGACATATTTGCTACATAAGGTTGCAATATGCATACTTTATGGAAATTACTGTTCAAACGTATGTGACAGTTTTAACAGGCTATCCATTTTACCATCACATGTGAAAATGTGATATTGTTTTCATAGAAATTATTCAGAGTGAGAAGCGAGAAATACTAGGATAGCTACATTTTGGATAAGCAAATACGTTTTAATTTTAAGGCTAGCAAAAACACACAAACCGACACAGCAATCTCTGAAAGCATGCATAAGCACTCACTTACCACCCATTTAGATTATGATGCCATTTGGAAAGAGGGGGAGATTAAATCAAATCAATTAAATCATATATTGTATATTAATTTATACACTCAACCCTGTGATTAGGCCTCAGGATGATGATCACTGTTATTGAATATGGTTAGGAAAATGATATTTTATTATAGCCATTAGCACATTACCAAAATAGCAAACTCTTGGAAAGGTTAGCTGTGGGACCCCCTGTTGTTTACCTAATGTGCAGCTGTAAAGGTCAAGTTGTCAATTCAACTCTAAATGTGTCTTATACGCAACAATGTCCCTCCTTTGTCAGTCGACATGCAAAAGAAGAGGTCAATAATGCCTTACCGATCCTTAATTCTTGCAGAGTTAACCTAATTAATTCAATGATTCAGTAGTGTGATCTAATATGCTGATTAGTTTCTGTCTTTTTAACAGCTGCTGACTACATCCCAGCCTCTTGTGTGATGGTAACATTACGTTACTTTTGTGCTAAAGATAGTTGTCCCAGCAAACACTGCAGGCAAGGAATTAGCATATTCTCTGAGTAAAACTTCCCAATCATGCTATATCATCTCTGGTCTATGCTTAAAGTAACTTTCCAACTGATAGTTGGATATTCATTTAAATGTGTTAAATACTGCATCCTCTAATCAAATAATGAATTGGTGTGTACTTATTTCAGCTTCAAATTATTAGGATGTTATTTCCTGTTTTGATTTTGTTTAGGATATTTTTAATTTGAGCATTGAGCATGCTTTGATCATTATGAGCATTTGATAAACGGCTCTTACCATCCATGATTTCGTCGGGCTTCTTGCGCTTTTCGTAGACAACGATAATGATAACTAGGATGATGACTTCTGCCAATACGCCGAGGAAAGGCCAAAGCGGTGCTAGGAGGCTGCGCACCCGTAGAATAGTGGTGGCTCCGGTGGTGCCGATCACGTTGGTGGCATTGCACTGGTACTCCCCTGGGTCCGTGAGTATGTCCAAGTTCAGAACGTTCAACTCTGTGTAGTTGTCTCGGTTTGTAATGAAGTACCTTCCAGAAGAGTTGTCGATGTCCTAGAACAAGGTTCAATCCATAATGTTACAGGACCTTGTATGTTCCATCACAAACAGACAAGCGTTGAAAAGCTAACGCATTTACAGATATATCAATTGTAATTGAAGTATCATCCTCAAGACAGTGACGTACCATGTAGGATGTTCCCTCTAGTTTGCGCCATATCCAGACGGGGTGCGGATACCCAACACACTTGCAGTACATTGTTGCATTTTCTCCCTCTTTTTTATTTTCACTTCTCTTGTGGCCGGTGATCTCGGGTGCAGCTGGAAGGATACAGTCATTTAAAACAGTTGGATACATACCATGGTTGGCAGCAATCGGACTCCAATGACTAAAAGCAGCATTTTAACTGGGACCAGGTGGTATAAACAAATGTGTGAAAAGCAATTCTACCATACTATTGTTTCTTTTTCACTGTAAGGTGTAATTTCTCTGTGGACTCAAACTGACTGATCATGACAAAGCTCTTTTGAATTAAAGGGGACACGCTTCACCCAGCTGTTGCTAACCAGACGGTGTTTGAGTCAGGTTTTTGAACCTCAGGTTAATGTGTAACAACTGTATTGGTACATGTTATGTATATATTTGTATAGTTTATTTGCACCCCTCTAATGCAGACTGAGCCTGGGTCTTGGAATGTCGGTGCCAAATACAAGCTCTGGGTTGACAATCTGTGACAGACACAGTTGCACCAATGCACAATATTGGACCAAATGACACGCACGGTTCGTTGTGCAAACGTGCGGGACGGATTGAAATATGGTACGGCAGAGAAAAAATATGCCTGATTTTAGCACATTTGAGTCAGAGCCATATCATTATTCTAAACAGTGATACTTTATATTAGCGGGGCATTACTTATACTAGCGGAAGCATGTCAAATGTGTTGAGCCACCATCCAAGTAACTGTCCAGTGCGAAGAAGCCGGCAGGGGCTAAACCTAAACAACATCTAACTTATTAACCATTCATGTTAGGACAGACATTCATGTCAGGGTATGGATAAGGAACGGAGCATTTGATGTCATAGTGAGCCTACCCTGGGTTTATAAAGGTAAAAAAAATATATATAGTACGAACCAAAAACCGTGACCAAAAACCACAAAACAAACCGAATCGTGACTCACCTGAACCACTACACCCCTAGTCCATATGACTCAAAAATACAATAAAAATCAGGTTCTAAATATGAGTTATAATTTCACTTGATGATATAAAATATTTTAAGATTTCTAAATAACTAATTGATACAAAAGTACCTGACCAGAGGTTTGTCAAACCTAGTTGTTGGTTTCAAAACTACCATATCTTTGGATGGGGGGGGTGGATTAGACTAAATGTTATATGGTAAATGTACCAGCGCCTCCTGATAACTGACCATTTACATCCTGAATGACATTTTATTTACTCTTGTCACAAAAACTAATGCATACTACGCATCAGGAAGACAACTGTTTCAGTTTGTCCCTAAATGCTTGCAATGATGACAATATCTTCCATGCAATTAAGCAGGATAAAAGACAAGTCTGGAGCAAATCTTTGTTTTTGTTTTTTGGCATTGTGCAGTGCATGAGAGTGCAAATCAGAAGAGCTTCTGTGGTAACATCACACAAGATCATCTATGCCTGATGCTTATTGAATTATGCTGATGACTGACGGCACTGAGACAGCCCTCTGAGTGGTGCCAAAAACCTGAAGAAGCCTCCATTTCACACTCCTGCCTGTGATGACTAATCCTTAGCTGAGGTAGTGAATGAGTGAGCTACTTTATGAATATCAGCTCAGTGTGAGGATGAGCTAGGTCATAGCTGTTAATAAGACTTGAATGAAATGAGATTATTGTGACGTCAGGGATTAAAGAAATTGACTTCTCTGCTTTTTCTGCTTTGTTACTTTTCATTGTTACGAGTGCATGAAATGTTTTATTTTTTTAATAATATATTTTGTAATTAATTATGAATTTGAAACACTATAAAAATAAATTTAAAATAAATACAATCAATTCCATTTTGAGAAGTATGACGGTAAAACGTTTATCTGTGGCCCGGCTTAGTAACACAGACAATACTCCTCTGCTCTCATAGAGACACTGGGACGGGATTCAGAACCTTAATCCCACAACATCACACAGCCCTCCATCTGTTGCCTCTGAGCTCAGTCCTATAAGGATGAGACTGCCAAGGACACTGTAGGCGAGGAGCTCAGTGAACTGCAGTCATGGGCACACAATAAGGAGCTCTATCTATAATATTAAGACGCAGTGATCACGACCATACATCAATGCACATTTCTTTAGAAAATTAATACAAAATCCATGCACATTACATTACGGCAATCGCATGATACAAAAAAACAATGACAGCAATGCCAAATTATACAGAGCAAAATGCATTGCATCTCCGGGGAACTGACTGGCGAGTTTGGCTCACAGACCGGCAGTCTGCCAGTGGGTAGGACACTGCAGTTTTAATGGCAATAAGTGCTGTCATCTTAACGGGCAATGAAATCAGAACACGCATGGTCATCACCCATTACGTAATCAGACAGTCATCTAACAATATGAGGCAGGACATGCTCACTATGCACCAACGGCATAGCATAGCAAATTGGCTTAGGCGCTACATGGGAGCTAGCCCCTATGAGCAGGTTTTCTCTTTCCCCTCTCCACTAGCGCAGATGCCTTATTTGAGATGACTGCCGAGTTGTCGAGATTTCGTGAAATGGACAAGGTAGAGGGATTCTGGTGGGCTGCATTTCTCATCATTAAAAGGACTGTAATAGTGCACACACATTTATCCTTTCTATAATGATGGGAGGTATGCTAATGTGAAGTCCATACGCACATGTTAATGTACAGCATAGAAACCTGTAACAGGAAACACCATTATCAAATGGAGCAAGAAACCTGTCATAACCTTCTGAGACGGGATGTGGCTTAGTGAGTGTGTGCTTGGTAGGTGGCTGTACTTTTGTGTGCTTGGTAGGTGTACTTTTTGCTGCACTGTTTTCTTAGTCAATGCTCGGTGACAGCAGTCTCAGGATGGCTCCATGTCATTAACCACGCAAACACCTTTGCCAGCGGGGACTTCCCACTCGTAGCTTTAAGTTTTCTAGTGAACTTAAGGCTTTCTCCTCTTTTTCTGCATTAATATGGTCAGTACAGTATTGTAATGTATCATAAAATCTTACCTTTTACTTCAATGGTAGTATTAGCATTTGGTGCCTTCTCAAATGTGTAAACACACATGTATTCTCCAGCGTCATCTGCCTTTGCTTTATTGATTCTGCATAAACACACACGCACAATGTATTACTATCATATGCTATTTTCCAAATTATTTTGGAATAAGTATTTTAAGGCCAGAGACACGTTTTGTGTTTTATTACAAAATCTCTTTAGATTAATCAAGGAAGGGCAGTACTGAACCTGTTTGAGTATCTAGTTAATTATACATCTGCAGTCCCTCATCGTATTCTAATGTAATGTGGTCTTAAGGACGGGTTTGTGAAACATCAACAGGGATGCATCACAGTCTACACTACGCCACAGCTGAAGCTAACGGCTAACTAGCACCTGGGGGGACATGCCTCGTAGTTCTATGCATTCCAGTTTGGTCAAGTGTTGAGAAGGCAGGGATAATGGGCAACATGGCCAGAACCACTGCATTACGCAGCAGCCTGCATAGGTCCTAGCCGGTCTTTAAGGTCTCTCTTGGTATTGTATTTGTAACCATCCATTTCTCAACAAACCAACAAATGATACTTTTTTTCACCTGTGCGACGTGTCTTTATTCTTTGTCCGTGTTTTATCTATTTCCAGCCCATTCTTCATCCAGAAGCTTTCGTGGTGGGCGTTGTCGGCGTTGGTCAGGTTACACCGCAAGGTGACGGGCTGTGCAGGTGTTTCCGACGCCAGTACGATCTGATCAGTGGCGTTGATCTTTGGCTCTGGAAGACAGACCGTCGGGATCATTAAATGAATGAAGGCACAATGTTGTAGTGATGCTACCTCACATACCAGCTGCGTGCCGTGTTCCCAACATCTGTGTAGGAGGCTGGTCAGGAACCAAACACATTTGCATGCAACACTCAGTAGTGAAAAGAAAAGGGAGAAAGAGAAAGAAAGCACAATCCAATCCTAACAGTTATGTATATATTTATACATGTACATGTATATCTATGTATATATGGTATATACCTATGTAAGACATATGTACATGGGTAAAGGATACTTGTGTGCCTCTCTTATTCAATGCTGAATCCTACATAGGCTTGCTGTTTTTCTTTTTTGTATACGATATAATATTTATCTATTCTCTGGTAAACAACACATTTACCTGCCCACCCGACTACACAAACACCATTGAGCTTGCAGTAGCTAGCGGGGCTCTATGTGGATCTTATTTGGATCTGCTAAGCTGCTTACAGCTAAATTCAATACACACAACACCAGCATTTAGTTTCTACTACAAAATGAACTCTGTAGCCACAACCATTGTTTACGGTTGGAGGGTTAAATAGATTATTTAACTAGACAGATTATTTTGTGAACTGAAATATGAAGCATAGTGTAAACTATGTTACAAGTTTGATTTAACTACGTTACTAATTATATTCAGAATGTTTTTTTTTTTTTTACATTAAATATAGATGATACAAAGTCGCACTGAAATAGCTACAGTGCTCTGTTGTAACACAGGCGATATGACCTTTTAACAGGCCTAGAACAAGCTAGCTATCAGAGGAAGATAATATAAACACTTCACTACACCATTTGGTGTTGTCTTAAAACATGATTGAATGGGCCTTTTATCATTTAAATAACATTGACATGAGTCCTGTGCTACAAACCTAAGCGTCTAGCCTTCTACATTGCTAAGCAGCAGCCGTGGTGTACTTAGCAATGTCAGGGTCTGTCTCTCAAGGACATTGTGGGAGGCCGGAAGTGTCATCAGCCTCAGCACCCTCCCCTCTGCCTTGAGTAGTGAAGAGGAAGCGTCCGCTGCCTTTAGCCCCTCCTCCCCCAAGGCGGGCCCAACCGCGGCAACCATGGAAACCCGGAGGGGAGGAGCAGAGGGGAGGGGCATCGTAATCTTACTATTGGCTGCTACTGCAAGCGTGCTTGTAAACCTAGTGGGGGAGCTGCCGGGACAGATGAGTGACTTCTATTAGCATTCATGGCACCTTTATCCTGCAGTTCTGTATATCTAACAATAGCCAGGGGGATCTCTCTCTCTCTTTCTCATGCAAAACCTCACGGTCTAATAATAGCATGTTAGGGGCATGGGTACACACAAAACATTAGGTACATAAATTAACATTTGACAAAGAAGGCACAGTGGTCCACAGGCAATTTTCACTAAAGGTTGTTTGTAGGGCACCTGCTCAGAGAAAACAAATCAATGAGATGAAAAAGTATACACAACGTCACCAGTGATCTTCTAACTGTATTTATGGAGGGGGACTACCGATTGTATTTCATATTAAAAACATCTTGACATTGTAGTACATTACAGTACCTGCATCTCCAGACGGATTCCCAGCAGTGCCCTTAGCACACAGAGAAGATGTTGCCATCTTGTTGAGCTCACACATTCTACAAAGGTGTTATTGTTTTCAGAGAATCTCTTTTTTTGACAAATCCCATCTAGCATTATGGTCATTCTAATGTGTCAATACAACATATTATAAATCATGCGTTAACTATTAACTGCACAGGAAAGCTTCACCCCAATGCCCTCCTGTCATCTTATGAGGAGCATATGCATTGTTTACATTTGTTCCCAGGTTCAAATAAAACCCACAGTCAAACGTCCTTTGCAAGGGAATGAATGATAATATATTGCACTGAAATAGAACACAGCTCTAAACAAACACAGACTAAAATGAGCCACACCTACAGGGCAACTTGTTGGTGCACGTTCCCCAGCTCCAAACTATACATTCACATCAATGGGCCACTATGTATAGCCTGTTATATACATGTAATATCGTCAACATGTACATGTATATAAGAACGTTTCATTTCAGTAATGACATAATATACTTAAGAGGATCAAGTCCTTTTTCCTGCAATTTATTCAACTTCTTAATGGTAATCTTCAATGTACTTGGCCATTAGGTGTCACACACCTAATGTGGATTAAAATATATTAATTAAAATATATTCCTCAGCAACACTGCGTAACAAATTGTGTTGGAAGATAACTACAGGGTAAACAACATTTGTTTAATATTCACGGTTGAAAAACAATAGGAATTAATTGGAATCTGATGGTAAGAAAAGTGTCGTCTGCTCTTTGCGAGGTTACTGTGGGTATGCACACTTAACAGATGAGTGACCTTAGACCAACTCCTTATCTGATAAAGAGGTTTCAGTTGGCTTTCAGTGAATGTTTGCACACACTGTAGAAGTGAGAGTATATAATGTCATTACTGATTCACAGCTACACATTTAATGGCTAAGAAGGCACAGGGTTACACGGTCCATGGAGACTCCATCTCTTCTGAAAGTAAAACTTCTCTCCTGGAGCATTATGAAGACTGGATTAGCCAAAGCAAATACTTTTATCAGTACAGAGTTGGGCCACATCGACAGAGCCCCACCTTGTGCCTTCTTAGGGTCTACATTCTACAACTTGCTCAGAACAAAAGCCAATCAAAAGCAACAATAATTCAAAGCCCCACTACAGTAAGTTTCCATCACATGTTGCAGACAGGGCTTTGAAGTAAATGAAATAGTTAAACAGTGCAGAACAGGATAGAAGACAGATAATGTAAGAAAGGAAATGGGACACAAGAAAACGGAATCGCTTGGGGTTGCAATGCAAGGGAATGTGGATGAATGCACAGGTTATCGGTACCATTAAAAAAAAAAGTTAACGACACAAAAAGCAGCACGGTGTACGAAGAAAGGATGGTTAACTGTGCTACAATTTGATCATGTTTCTCATACAATAGAAGAAACAAGTTGAGAATCAAATGATACGTGCTTGGTGCCGTTTTTGGTCTGTTTGGTCAGTGTCCACCGTGTTGAAGGAGGGCTCTCAGTGGGCTGGGGGGTGGGAGGGGTTTAACTGGGACATCTAGGTATTACGGTACATGTTCAACTCACTCTGTAGCACCGTAATGGTCGCCTGGGCGCGGATCCAGCTCAGGGCGGGGTTTTGTCGGAGGTCATTGCGCTTCGGGTCGTTGCTCGCCCGGCACTCATAGGTCCCCGAGTCCTCCAGAGTGAGGCGCGTAATGCCCAGCACGCTCACGCCGTTGGCTCCGTACGCCGTGTTAATAGAAACCCGCCGTTTGCGGGCCCCTTCCCACAGCAGCTTAAAGGAGTCCGCCCGGTTGATCTCGGCATACCACCACTGGATCTCAGGGGTGGGGTTACCGACCACGTCGCAGTACAGCTCAAAGGTGTCCCCTGTGAGCTTTATCTCAGACATGGGCGACTTCACAAACCCGGCTGGAGAGGGAAAAGCGCGTTAGAGCGGTAAGGAGGAAGAACAAGGCCAAGGGATGGACAAGGAAAGCAAGAGGTTTCATTGAGGAAAAACGAGAAAAAAAAAGAAGAGGTGATGATTAAAAGCAAATCGGAAAGAAAAGCAAGCTACCAAGAAAGAAGAAATGAATCACCTCTGAACCCAGTTAGTAGGGTTGCAAAGGGGTAGAAACTTTCCGGTAAATTTCCGGAAACTTTCCATGGGAAGTTAAGCTCGGGAATTTGGGAAATTTTGACAATTTATTTGAATATTCTAAGTTGGAAACCTTGCCATGGGAATATATGGGAATTAACGGGAATAAACTGGACATTTTGGGTAATTTATACTATCATATACAGACATAAATATAAACATTTTGTTTAGTCATTAGCAGACATGCATGCAAACATTTGTAATACAAATTTATTTTTGTGAGTAGAACTTTAATAGATTATTTCATTGAACATCAAAAAACATGAATGTTGAATTAAAAAAATGTATTCTCTATGATGATGAAGGTTTGGGCACTTGACTAATATGCTGCTGCATCTTTGTGGCATTCTTGACGTAGCTCTTTGCACAGTATTTGCACATGTACACAGCCTTCCATCTACATTGGTTGGGGTGAAATGTCGCCACAAATCAGATGGTGCAGGTGGCATTGTTCTGTAGAATAAGATGAGAAAAAGCTTGTAAAACACTAATGCAATGCCATGCACAGAGATATAACAATTGGAATAGTCTTTACAAATATTTTACAATTGATGGATAAATGAATAGAAATAGGCTAGATGAACACTCCTTAATCAGCATGCAAAATCAAACTATAACCTACATTCTTGTATGATAACAGAAAACTGGCTAGCAGAAGGCAGAAGAAACTATATAAACACATTTTGATTTAGTATTTGCTTGTTTAACTTTAGGGGTGTAACGGACCACAAAAAAGGTCAATTCTGATCGCTAACGTTGTTAGCATAAGTGAAACTGTGGTGGGACAAACCTAGCTAGCTAGAGATATTGGCCCCCAAATCATTGAACAAGTACAGGAACAGCTACTAGTAGGCCTACTCATGGATAGCTAGCTAGCTTGAGTGGAAGTCTTCTGGAGTAGCCTACAGTAGCCTCTGGAGTAGTCATACAGTAACAAGCGATCCATTACACCCCTATTAAACTTAAATACCATAGATCAAATATATTTACCCCAGTAATATCATCAAAACTTACCTGACTGGATGAAATCCTTGGGCTCAAATGCAGTAGTGTGGCCTCAATAGCCCT
>OMKN01022995.1:1758-13595 GCA_900302345.1 Melanonus zugmayeri | reverse complement strand
TCCCAAGAAATCTTGAGAATGATTGAAGACCGGCTAACTTTCCTTGACCATACTGCAACTGCAATCTTGCAAGTTCTCTCTCGTACATCAGGAAGATCAGATGGTTCTGCCAGAGCCCTCAGCTTAGCTCCTCATCTCGCCTCGCATCTCGCAGCATGACTACCACAACGCTTTAACAGCCGGACTACCAGTGCGTATCGGTAATCCTCTTGAGACGAGTCAAAGCAGCATGCATGCCAGGTATTCAACCATCCACAGCATGCGTATGTTAAACCAATCTTCCTTTCACCCCACTGGCTCCCGGGAGCAGCTTCACGTTCAGATCCTTGACGCTGGCGTTCAGGGAACTAACTGGATCTGCACCCGCACACATTGCGGTCCTGATCAGTCTACGGCGCGGCGCGGGAATCATTTACAACTCTTTTAATGTGTGGTTCCTGAGCTACTTGGCTCCATGCGGACTGAGTCTCACACAACCTATGAAACTGACCTGAAGACTCCACCCTTCAAGCAGCACCTTCACATTCCTATTATGCTAGCTTTAGCGCCATTGTGGCATTATACGTAATGTTGTTGTGATGCTGAACATTGTATTGCTGTGATGCTGAACATAGTATTGTTGTGATGCTGAACATTGTATTGTTGTGATGCTGAACATAGTATTGTTGTGATGCTGAACATTGTGTTGTTGTGATGCTGAACATAGTATTGTTGTGATTAGGGATGGTAACAATTAACCGTTAACTGACAATAGAGTTTTGACCGATGAACACCATCACAGTTAAAAATGTAAAAAACAAACAAATCCTTTCTGTTCAACATTGTGTGTTTGTTTGCTGCCGTTGCACATGTAAAAATAAATGGCTGGCCCCAAATATTTGAATAACCGAAGTATCCTTCATTAGTTTTGTATTCGGACATGATGTCAAGATGTGTTGTCACTGGGAGCACTTTAAACAAGCCAATAGCCCGTTAGCCAATTACCTGCTATTGGTAACCACGTACGTTCATATTTTATAATGCTGGGTGCACATGCTCACACAAGCTTCACAGAGCCAGTCGGCACACGACAAAACTGTTGTTAGTTTTTTTTTTTTATAAATAAAAATTCATAAAATAAAATTATTTATTTTCAATGTTTTAAAAAAAGGACCCGACTATATCCATTAAGATCCAAAACGCCAGAGGTTCTGTGTCTTTCCTTCAAGCAGGGAAAGATGTGATATTTCATTGGTTTATGCAATTTCTTTTAATTAACTATTCGAATATACCTTCGGAAATGTAACGATTATCCAAAAGCTTTAAATTTGAAATGATGTATTCTTCCTTCCAATGAAAAACTTACGGGTCAGACTTTCGTCCATTCTTTATTGTACATGTACTCTTATCGGTGAACAGTTAACGACTGGGTAACGCACGTCAGCTATCGGTCAGGAAAAAAAGGTCAAAATTAGCATCCCTAGTTGTGATGCTGAACATAGTATTCTTGTGACGCTGAACATTGTATTGCTGTGATGCTGAATAGTGTTTCTGTGATGTTGAACAAGCCGTTATTGTGATGTGAACATGTTGTTATGGTGATGTGAACATGTTGTTATGGTGATGTGAACATGCTGTTATGGTGATGTGAACATACAAATTGAGAAGAACCACTACTTTTGATTCCTGCAGTGACATTACACTCATTTTTGGAAGCTTGCTTGTTCAGCGCCTACACCATTGTTACTCTGGTCCGACTGTACGGCCTCCCATACAAGTTGCTTTAGACAAGAGTGCCGTTGTAATTCATACAGGTCTTAACTACCTTATGTAGTTATGGGCACTGGGCCTATATTGAACACCAGCATCTGCGTATCCCTGTGTAGAATAAAGCATGAAGCATCAAGAAACTAGAGGAAACACTGAAAGTAGCCTCACCAATATCCAGTGTCCACAGGTCTCCTAGGCGACAGCCACTCATGCCCCCGTAGATGATGAGGCGGGACTTCCTGCTGGTCTTGTCCGTGTAGACCACAGCTGTGTGGCTCTCGCGTGGAGGAGGAAGCACTCCGTAGGTGATGGGGATGTCCCATCCCACCACGCTGGAGCCTGCACGGAGCTCCAGGGTGTACAGATCATTCAGGTATCTAAAAGGGACCACAACAACACATCAGTTTGCTTTTAAACCAAACACTTAGGATTGTTAGAAGCATCCTCAAGTCAGGACCAAAAGATTATCAAAACAATTTGAAATAGCTTCCTGAACCGCAAAACCCCCAGTACCTGGGAATGTTGTTTTTAGGATCCTCGCTGTCATTGGCCAATCCACCAAACAGGTAACATTTGTTGCCAACCAGGGAGAAACTGTGGCCCAGGCGTGGACATGGAGGCGGACCATTTTTAGGGTTCTTTGCTTTCAACTTTTTCCATTCCCATCGGCTGGCCTGTGAGACATTAACATCCGCAATACATTAACAAATTAGACCATAACCCTTCCTTGAACCAAGATAGATGGAAATGGGTTTTTATTTTGAGATTATGAATGAAAAACTATACAGATTAATAATGTTACAAAGCTGATAACACTCATTATACTGCAACTACAAATCATTTAAACACTTTACGACATGTATATAGCATTAATTAAATTAATGGGTGTAGCTTTTAAATGGCTACTAAATATGCCTAAAAAAGGACAAAACACTAGAAGAAAGTCTGTGTGAACAATTTTGTTTGTGTGGTCGTTAACAGAAAACATTAAATGGCATAGTGCGTTTCCCTTCATTTTGATTATATTGTATGCTGTATGGAAATATAACCTGACAGCTACTTTTACTTATTCGGGAAAACGTATTAACAAAATAGTAGGGCCATTACCTGCAGTTCATAGAGGTCGTTGCTGTACTTTCCATACTCCACCATACCACCAAACACCAGCAACCGTGTGCCATCACAAACAAACCCGTAGGCAGCACAACCAGGAGGAATATCGCCACGGACAGCCGGGATAAACCACTGGTTTGTTGCTAGAAAACCACAACAACAGAGGATATTTTAATACATACAAAACGCATCAGCAACACTGTGCTCTACATCTAACAATAGGTGGATGAAAACAATTGTTTACATCAATTAACATGCAGCTTTTGGAAAATATTGCTGAGAAAATGTGGGAATGAGTACTAACATATTGAGAATGGCACACACGCATATGCAATAATAGAATAATGCACTTTGCACCTCGTTGCAGATTTGTTTGTTAAAAAAGGGGCCAGGAGTCGTTGACGCAAATAGCGTCATCCATTTTATTTTAGCGCGCCATTTTTAACGCGCAGTAACACTGGTGTCCACTAGATGGCGCGGATTCACCTCGAACTGCAGCAGAAAGCGTGGCCTGCTTAGGTGCATTTCTATTATGCTGCAATTCGTTATCATTTTAATAGCGCCAATATGTATACAGTTCTATGCGTGGCTTGTAAATTCAACGTAGCAAAAATAAACAAAAAGGCAATACAAATGTATGTAAACACTGCATAACACCAAAGTTGTTTACTTCCGTTTATGACCATTTAATTCAAATAAAAAGACAAATAAAGGGAATAAAGCATTACCCGTGTTGTAGACATGCAACTCGTCGACAATTCCTTCATTTCCACCTCCAAAGACGACCATGAGCTCCTTTATAGCCACAGCTCGGTGTCCGTGTCTGGGCCGAGGGACCGGCCCAGACCAGCCCAGAACCCGCTTCCACCGCGGCTGGAGAACCGACCCTGTGGTCCCAGGATTAGACATGTCTCCTACGAGATGGAAACAAGCCTTTTACCCAAACTGAAAATGTCCCAAAAAACCCACTTCAGAAGATCAAAACCCACAGCCCAAACGAAAGACCGAATCCTATCAGGGGCTGAACTACATTGTGGCCATGCCGGTTAAGATCCAACAATCCCTTCTGTGCTGAACACAAAAAAACACAACACCTTTCCTACTGGGTCCAGACGCTCAATAACCGCACCATGCTCAAAATCAGAAAACAACATTCAAATCGCAATAGCTTCAAACTCTATAGACACAGGCGAGCTAGTGAACACCAGCCATGGAAGCCGCCATCTTGCAACCAAACAAACCTCCGCTACTGCCAGTCGGAAAAATGGCGGAAGCGCGATTGAAAAGACTTACACACACGACCAACCGCACACACGACGCGATACCGAACTCTTATATTCGAGTTCAACACGCCAGCACGTTCCCCTACGAGTTCACAAGCACCGCTGTGTCCCCAGCCCGTGTACACCGGTGAAACTATAGCCGTACATAAGAGACGGCGGATTTTCATGCTTCTGTGGGAGACGCCATATTGTGGCTAGGGCGCTTAGCATTTCCTACACCCTCCGTTTCAACGTTTATTTCCACGCCACAAGGCGCGCGGGGGGCGCACGCAACGCGGCAACGGGTCAACGCACAGCCCTGCGCCGCGTTTCGTGTCGAACGTGTAAGCAATGCACGCGTAAACCGCGCGCGATCGTCTCCCAAATCAGCTAGCTACATTTCGTTAGCAACCTAGCCGCTAGTCCGGTCAACCCCCATGTAGCCCCATGCTAACACGGCTAGCATCTGTCAAAAAGAGTCGGCGCCTTTATACGCTTAAACACAATTGTGTGCGCGTTCGGTTTGACGTGCATCGCGCGCTCAACGTACACCCAACTGCAATTCCGCCGCGAGCGTGTGGTCAGCGGGCGCGTGGCTGCGTCCCGGGGGTGTTTTAACGGTTCATGCCGCCTCTGGAAGCAGCCATCTTTTCAACAACTCGGCCTACTTTTCTCTATAGGCTCCAGAAAGAAAAATGGCCGGGCGGTTTGCCCACAACAAAACATAACATAGCGGGGGAAAGAAAAAAAAAGCGCGGCCGCTCCGTGCGTTTTTACTCACGTATCTCGATACACTAGTCGCAAAAGTACAAGTAGATGTGTCGTATCTCGAAGCGATATTCCAAATTCATTCGTTTCGTGGAGAAGTATTCCCTCTCATGCCTGCCTGGAAGCTGCCATCTTCTTGACAACCAGAGGCGGAGGAAAATGGAAGAGGCTCGGCGTCACCCAAAGTAAACATGGCGACAAGCGCACACTTGGGAAATCCTTTCTTAATATTATTTTATAAAAATACCGGGCGATTCACTGAATAAAGTCTCTTTCTGTTTAAGGGATGGATTCGAAACACAGCCAACACTTTTTAAATAATATAATACACGAGTAGCCTAACTGGGGCGTATTGCATATAAGTTGCCTGCATTAAAATTGTCCTTTATTAAAGATGGCGGGATACGTTAAGAATACACTCTATCGTGGTGTTTTAGATACTATCAAACACTAGATTGAAGTGACAAATGGAAATTCGTGTAAGGATCACTTAACCGTCCGTAGTAAGCAACCTCTATTGTATAAAGTTACATTTACACCTGGCCACGCCCACCACACACACACACACACACACACACCTAACGGTACATATGAATATATTATTATATTATTTATATCATGTCATCACAAAGACAGGAATTGCCCAAACTGACACTTAAATGCTATTTATCAATATGCATATGCTATTTAGGCCCATCAGCATGCAGCATATTTCGTCCATGCAACCTAATGTTGGATTTTGTCCTTAAACCAGTTTTTATTTGTGATATGTAGGCCTGTTTGTGCAGTTTTACTTATCATGCCTTAAGTTGTCTGCACTGCCTTTATTGTATGTTTTACAGAAGTGCACATATAAAACCTCGATTGAATACCATCAGCATTATTGGCCAAATATGCTTTTACACATGCAAGGAATTTACTCCAACTTCCAATTCCCTTTTCAATGTAGACCTACACAAATTAATAATAAAAAAACACACAAAATAACAAGGCACCTTGTGTTACGTTGAGTTGTTTTTACATGACATAAAATGAATCGATCAATAAAAAACATCCACAAAATGTACATTTCTGAAAAACAGTGCGAATTGCTCATATTGCGGTAAGACACTAACCCTCCGCAAGAGGTCGCTGGTGCGCGTGATGCTCCAGGATTGCTTTGATTCTATTGGTTTATTTATTTCTCTTCACATATTTTAGATTTGTATAAGCAACACAAGATGTAAGCCAATACATTCGTATCAATGCTAAAAGAAAAAAAAAGAAGAAAAGAAGATGGGTCCATGGCAACTTGCTAGATTTTTTTTCTTGCTTGATCCTGGTTGATTATATTACATTCTTTGACTTCTCCTAGCCTAGCCATATGCATCCTCTATTTCGGACTAGTTCAGTTGGTGAGTGTGTTTGTATGAGTGTATTTTAATGTATGAACTGAGCCCAGTCCTGACAGTGCCGACAACAATAAGCTGCACACGCACACACAATACACACGCACGCACACACGCGCGCACACACACCCACACACACACACACACACATCACATCACACAGATCCCTGGGCTCTTGCCCACATCGCCCATATCAAAACCCGTCCCTGGTCCTATGGGATTTCTGAACGAGGTCACACGCGGGGATTTACCCGGACCAGGGCTGATTCAGAGACTTGGGATTTCAATTAGTCCAGCAAATTGGGTAATTATTTGGAGTTACCAGGAAATCACAAATCACACAGTCTTAAAAGGAACATTCCTTTTTACGGATCAATAGATAGCGCGTGATAGAGCAATCTAGATAGATAGAACAGTGATCAATGTTAAAAATAGATAGACCATGTACACACACAGAATCATTGGGCAATGGCTATAATAGCAAAAGTAATCTCACCCCCCAACATAGACAAATATTTCGATTAAAATATCGGCTACATATGAGTATGGCCTCATGATCCTGGGAACCGCATGTATTGCAACCAATACTGTATCATTAAGTGACTATTGATTAAGTGACGATTATTTAATTGGGGTCTTTGTACGTTGTAGGCCTACATTATTCAAAAGCAAATATTTCACTTTTTACTTACACTCCATGTAGGCTATTGAGTATTTTGAGTTTTACTCAAATGCCTTTTGGCCCTCACTTTGTTAATAGAGTCATTTAACAATTTAAAACTTTTAATTAAAAACTTTTTTCAGCTCAACCATCCAGGTTTAATTAAGAACATATTGTCATAATGATAGAAGTAAGCAGTAGGCCTACATAATATGTATAAGTAGGTCTGCATATACATTAAGGTGATGAGAGAGCTTACGGAGGCCACCTTGCAAAACCACGCACAGAACAACAGGGGAGGTGGACAGCAGATGGCTGAGGAATTTGCCCTGGCACTGATCTACCTACGAGCTGGTCACAATGTTTCCCTAAAGACAAGGATATCACACATTATACATTGATGTATACAGCTGATCTGAGATGGGGATTTTTTTTTGGTAGAAAAGAATTATAATTGAAACAGAAATTGAATTGAAAAGAAAACTGACATGTTTTGGTGACTTGAATGAATTAACAGATAAACATGTCACGTAATTAATGTGACTAAAACTCATAAAACATATTATTGAATATTGCTCACATAGCTTTAGCTAAATAAGGGTTTGAGCACCTAGTGCACACAGTTATGTTATTGCCTGTTGTTGTTAGTGCCTGTTGTTAGTTGCCAGGTATTTTTGTATTTTAATAATTACATATCTGCAATGGGAGAAGACAATGTTATCTTAATAAGGAAAAAACAGAGGGTCCAACATTTAGTTACATTTAGCGGGTTGTTGAGTGGTGTTTAATGTTAATAATATGTTAGTTAATCAGTTAATAGGAGTTAGTAAACACTTCTATAATGCGATTGTGGAAATACACATACACAGTTACACGGAATATCAACCTTGAGAGAGACGGACACTATTTAAAGTATCCAAAGGCACAGATCAATGGACACTGCCAAAATGTTAATAGGTTCACTGACAACACAACGCATGTGACAGACCCTTTGCACAGAGGCGTCGTCATAGGAAAAACACAGGTGGCGCCTATAACACTAATTATGGGTCTGCTACTTTTGTACCAGGGCACGGACTAGACCACACGAGTGAAGGTAACACACTTTCACCACGGACCCTTTTCACAGAGGAGTCACAGCAGCCCCAACATTAACATTGGGTGGGTAGGTGTTTCATGTATGTGTGTCAAAGCACCAGCAATAGTCACTGTGTGGTATATTCCTATGGTATATCTGCTATTTTTCAGTACTTTGCAGTAATATGTGTTCATGTTATATGACTTACCATAGGTGACACATTGATCAAAACAAAGAAGGAAACAGTTGATTTGTGTAACCAATCCGGTTTGTCCTGTTTCTAGCAGTGACTTTGTCATATTGAGCCACAGGACACCTGCTGGACACGTAAAGCTTTCTGCTTGGGCAGCAGTCCAAGACACATAACGCAAAACTTCAATTTAGCTGGCCATTGGGAATAAAATGGGTTTAAATCCATGGGATTAGCCGCTTTAGCAGTATTGGATTAGCAGGAAGAGAACTTCCCTAAAGCCCATTGGATAACTCTCTTCAACCTGGGCTTTGGTCCTAAGGTCAGCTGTAAGAGGACTTGGTGTTTGGTCAGTGTACATGCGAACAAGCGTACATGTACACATAAGATCTCTTATGAACTTAGTATTACCAAACAACAGAACAACAGAAAGAAACAAAAGAAGAAAGAATCTGTGGCTCAAATTAATAATAAAGTAAAACACATTTAACTAATATATAAGTATCCAATAATTAATAGTCAATTCACAGTTTGTTCAGAATAAACAACGTGCACCACAAACAAATATAAGTACGCCTACAGTACAAATATACATTTTCCAGCCATATATCAAAAGCATCCATTGCAATTGCTATGCTCTGGAGAGCTGCAGAGCTTCCAACATTGTAACAGTCTTAACACATTGTCTTTAGGGAATGTATTTAAAGCCCTTACAGTGTGTATACAAAATACTGCTTCCAGCATACCTTTGGCAGCCCATAAATGCTTAGCTCTATTTTTGAGACGATTGAAATGGCAGAGACTTTACCATTGATTTACTATTGATTAACCCCAATTATTTAAACAGTCTAGATAACTGGAATAAATTGTCTCCTAGGCCAAGAAACAAAGACGAAAATGGACGGAAAATGCGGTCACAGCACACTATGGAGCTGCCAGAGGACTTTTGGATTCCTATCCAGCTGGACACCAACAACATTACACCGCTCGGACCCTTCCTGGTCCCTCAGGACCACCTGGGAAATGCCGGCACCTTCTATGGAATGACAGCGTTCATGTGGTTCGTGTTCGTGGCCGGCACCATGAGCATCAACACCCTCACCATCGCTTGTACCATCCAGTACAAGAAGCTGCGCTCCTGCCTCAACTACCTCCTGGTGAACCTGGTTGTGGCCAATCTGGTGGTCTCTGTGGTGGGCTCCTTCACGGCGTTCTGCTCCTTCTCTACCAGATACTTTATTTTCGAACCCCTGGCATGCAAAATGGAAGGATTCATGGTTACTCTTGGTAGTAACCTGTAAAGCGACCTTGGGTCCCTTGAAAGGCGCTATATAAATCAAATATATTATTATTATTATTATTATTAAGAAGACAAATAATTTCTTGTGCACTTATTTTGCTTGGCTGAAGCACTTAGCATCAAGTAAACCAATGGATTTACAAAGAGTCAAGTTAACATATATTTTATTACTTTTAACAACAACTTTTCTCTCTGTGTTGCTCCAGGTATGGCGAGCCTATGGTCCCTGGCTGGTGATCTGCAAACCTGTGGTTAGCTTTGTCCTCAAGCCGGACCACGTGACCGGACCACAGGACTGGACCACAGCACCAGACCACAGGACCGGACCACAGGACTGGACCACAGCACCGGACCACAGGACCGGACCACAGGACCGGACCACAGGACCGGACCACTGTGGCCAGCACAGCAGGCCAGCTGTGCTTTCACCTGGGTCTTTGCTTTGATCACATCCCTCCCCACTGTGTGGCTGGAATAGGTTTTGTATTTTACAATCATGCATCACGCTGCTTTTCCAAAAGTAAACCACCAAATCAATCCATGAATTCTATCAGTTTAGCATCTTTTGCATTCTTTTTCATTTTTACAAGTGTCATTTCCGTAGACAACACAAATACATAGACATGAATGTGTTGTGAATATGTATGTGTACTGTTGTCACACCATTGGTCTTGCTTGGACAGGTACATTCCAGAGGGCCTGCAGTGCTCCTGTGGGCCTGACTCGATATCGCTTTCTAAGGGGGCACGTATGCGCGTGTGTGTGTGTGCGCGTGAGTGCGTGCGCACATGTGTGTGTGTCAGGGAATAAATACATTTAAAGGTTCAAGCATTTGAAAATATGGGTTGATTGTAGAAAGAAGTTGCTTTGAAGCATTAGGAAGGGGATACATTCCAAGACAGACAAGCCTGAGTTTAACAGCACACAGAGGTTAGATTACAGAAGGCAAAGACCTGTGATTAGCAGGCTTAACAGTAAGGACAAACAGATTATCGGGTGCAAATACAGGGATTTTCTCTTTCTTAATGTGATCATCCCTTTCTCCCCAGCTTTTCCGTTGGGTGCCTATGTCGTCTCAAAGTGAATACATGGATGCGTAATGGCAATGTGTGACGCTTGTGTGTGTGTGTGTTGAAGCTTCCGTGTGTACCTGTCTCTTTCTATCCTTGTATAAAACCCTGCTGTAAAATCCCCCCCCGTGGGCCAATGAAGACAAGGCTAATGGATATTCCACGCTCCTATAAATACAACCCTGTCTCCAGTGGTAACAGAAGCCAGATTTGGGTAAGCAGTCAGCCACTCACCCAGTGACAGCTGTCAGTCAGTAGATCAAGAAGAAAACCATTGATTCATCAACGAAAGAAACTTGAGCTTTTTTAAATTATATCGGGCTCACCAATACAATGAGAAACATGAAGCCCAATTACGCTATAGAACTTCCAGAGGACTTCTGGATCCCCATTCCCCTGGACACCAACAACATGACGGCGTTCAGCCCCTTCGTGGTTCCCCAGGACCACCTGGGGAGCGTGGGCGTCTTCTACTCCATGTCAGCCTTCATGTTCTTCCTGTTTGTGATGGGCACCAGCATCAACGCGCTCACCATCGCGTGCACCGTCCAGTACAAGAAGCTGCGCTCGCACCTCAACTACATCCTGGTGAACCTGGCCGTGGCCAACTTCATGGTCTCTGCCGCCGGCTCCTTCACCTGCTTCTTCTGCTTCGCCTTCAGATACATGGTGATGGGCCCACTGTTCTGCAAGGTCGAGGGGTTCACCGCTTCTCTGGGTGGTAAGGGGCATATTTATAGAGACAGTTACAATGCCTAGTTGTTTTTTTTAAGAAACATCTTTATCTAGAAGGGTGATATTGTATAGGGCAAGGCCAGGTACGTTTTTTATATCCTACAAACAAAAAGGCCACTCAGAGTGCTTTACATTGGCAGGAGAACACATCACACACACATTTGAAAACAATCAATAAAAGATCATTAAAGATAATTATTTAGAAATATAAAATAAAAGTATAAAAAGGTAAAATAATGTGAAGTTACATACTTATTTCACAGAATGTTTTTCATGATTTGCTTTTTAAACGACATTTTTCTCAATTACATTTTCTTCGAGTTGTCTTCTGCAAGATGTTTTTTTGTGATTTGTATATACAATGTTATATTGATAATATAACATTGTGACAGTACAACATAGAATAAATGTAAATAATAATTCTGCTAGTGGTCATTGATGCTTATATATATATATATATAATATACATATACACTGTATATATACCAGTGTTTCCCACACATTGACGAGACTAATTCAGGCC
>OMKN01022985.1:2665-13333 GCA_900302345.1 Melanonus zugmayeri | reverse complement strand
CAACAACTACAACACCTGGCCCAACAACCACAACCACAGGTCCCACAACAACAACTTCAGGTCCAACAACTACAACAGCAGGTTCAACAACTACAACACCTGGCCCAACAACTACAACTGCAGGTTCAACAACTACAACACCTGGCCCAACAACTACAACTGCAGGTCCCACTACAACAACAGCTAGTTCAACACCCACAACTGCAGGTCCTACAACTACAACAGCTCGCCCAACAACTACCACAGCAGGTCCAACAACTACCACAGCAGGTCCTACAACCACAACTGCAGGTCCCACTACAACAACACAGCTAGTTCAACACCCTCAACTGCAGGTCCTACAACTACAACAGCTCGCCCAACAACTATGACAGTGAGTCCAACAACCACAACAGCCGGCCCAACAACCACAACCACAGGTCCCACAACAACAACTTCAGGTCCAACAACTACAACAGCAGGTTCAACAACTACAACACCTGGCCCAACAACTACAACTGCAGGTTCAACAACTACAACACCTGGCCCAACAACTACAACTGCAGGTCCCACAACAATAACTGCCAGTCCACCAACCTCAACTGCAAGTCTTTTAATTACTATAGCAGGTGCAACAACTACAACAGCTGGTCCAACAACTACAACAGCAGGTCCAACAACCACAACTGTAGGTTCCACAACAACAACAGCTGGCCTTACAACCACAACTTCAGGCCCAACAACTACAACAGCAGGTTCAACAACTACAACACCTGGCCCAACAACTACAACTGCAGGTCCCACTACAACAACAGCTAGTTCAACACCCACAACTGCAGGTCCTACAACTACAACAGCTCGCCCAACAACTATGACAGTTAGTCCAACAACCACAACAGCCGGCCCAACAACCACAACCACAGGTCCCACAACAACAACTTCAGGTCCAACAACTACAACAGCAGGTTCAACAACTACAACACCTGGCCCAACAACTACAACTGCAGGTTCAACAACTACAACACCTGGCCCAACAACTACAACTGCAGGTCCCACAACAATAACTGCCAGTCCACCAACCTCAACCGCAAGTCTTTTAATTACCATAGCAGGTGCAACAACTACAATAGCTGGTCCAACAACTACAACAACTGGCCCAACAACTACAACAACTGGCCCAACAACTACAACCACAGGTCCCACAACAAAAACTTCAGGTCCAACAACTACAACAGCAGGTTCAACAACGACAACAGCTGGCCCAACAACCACAACAGTTAGTCCAACAACCACAACTGTAGGTTCCACAACAATAACTGCAGGTCCAACATCTACAACAGTTAGTCCAACAACCACTACTACAGGTCCCACAACAACAACTGCCGGTCCAACAACTACCACAGCAGGTCCAACAACTCCCACAGCCGGTCCAACAATTACAACAGCTGGCCCAACAACCACAACAGTTAGTCCAACCTCAACAACAGCTGGTCCAACAACCACCACTGCAGGTCCCACAACAACAACAACAACAACAACAACAACAACAACAACAACTGCCAGTCCAACAACTACTACTGTTGCTCCACAAACCCCAACTGCAGGTCTTTTAATTACCACAGCAGGTGCAACAACTACAACAGCTGGTCCAATAACTACAACAGTTAGTCCAACAACCACAACTGTAGGTTCCACATCCACAACAGCTGGTCCAATACCTACTACAGCCAGCCCAACAACTACAGCAGCTGGTCCAACAACCACAACTGCAGGTCCCACAACCATCCTACAACTACAACAGCTGGCCCAACAACCACAGCAGCTACCTCCAGTAAAGCTACAACTAGCAGAACAATAGATGTTGTCATTTTACTCTTCTTTTCTTCACTATGTCACACCCTGTTTAAAAATGCTATTAATTGCTAACTATTAATGCTATCAATGCAAATAAATGAATGTTATCAATACATTACCCTTGCGTAATAGATATACTGTATACAGGAGTGTTTCTAGGCATAGGCAGCCTAGCCGGTTGTGGGCGCCTGCCCAGAAATGCCCCTTACTGTATATACTTTGTTATGAAACATGAAAAAACATTTAATGGAATACTTTCTTATAGACTTAAGTTATAGCTAAAATCACAACTAACGTGTAATATAAATCATTTATCTAACATTAAAGCACAATTTCTTGCCATGCAACAACCACTTATAATTACATCTGCATAAGCAAGGGAACATTGAGTTGTTTATCAAGAATTTGAAATAAAGAAAAATGCAGGAAACTTATTGCATTTTATGTGCCTTCAATTTACAAAGTAGGGTTCATCTTAGGAACAGTGAACAATAAAAAAATACAGAAAAAGCATTGACTTTATAAATACCCTAGCTTTGATGTCTCTTGCACCCCAATGTATCCCATGAAGAATTTCAATCCAACATTAGAATAATATACATAATATTTTAATGTAACTAATATTTGTGCTATTTATGCTAATCTAAACAGAGATACACTTCTAAACTATCTACACTCCTGAAGGTCAAGCTTACTCTTACACACACTTCTCTGGATAAAACAATTACTGATCTCAACTATTTAACATTTGGAACTTACAGGCACACGGGTCTTAAACACAAATCTGGCACAGTAAGTGTACATGGTTTAAAGGTAGCAAAATGCCAACATTTATATTGTGGCCTCTGATGTTTTCGCCAGACACCATTATCAAACAATAGCCTACACTTTCTCTTAACATAGTTTCACCTAAAATACTCTGCTAATGCTATACAAATTATGTAAATATCGTTACTGGTCTATTATATGCCCAAATTTAATTTTAGATGAAGGAATTCAGTGGTGCTTGCAGACTGCCTCAACAAACACCAACACCAAATGTTAGAATGTTGGCCACCAATTCCACCAATTCAATACCTGGCCCGATGTTGTGTTTGTTAGATCTTTGTTGGGGCAGTGTGCAAGCACCTTCACATGTGGAATGGTCGACCTGAGTTTTTCTCTTACATGCACACTTCTCTCAACACCAAATACTGATCTCACAAATGTAAAATTTGGAAATTATATGCACAAAGGTATTGAACACAAATCTGATACAGTCAGCGTAAATAACTTCACTATTCAAAATAGCTTTATTGGCATGGAAAATAAAATAAAAAATAAAAATTCAAATATAAATGTAGTTCAAAGTAAAAATAAAATTAAAAGTCACATCTGTATCTTCCAAACAGAAATTGAAGGTAAATTGTACAGGTAAATTGTATTACAGAAACTTCCTAACTTGCAAATTCAGATGGACTACACTGACTGCAGCGTGCGCCAATTTACCGGTCTGAATCACGGATGTGTCCATCCGCCTTCTTTCGAAGTGATGCTGAACGGCAGCAGGGCGGGTCTGGACCTAGAGGTGGAGCTGGACCAGGTCCATCTCCACCCATTTGGCTCTGCAGTGAGCAGCCTCTGTGGGATGAATCCCACCAACTCATGGCTGTTAAAGTATTAGTATGTCTTTTATGATCTTGAACAGAGCAGTCGATGCCATTTTGTCACTGTTCCTAAAATAATACTGTAATAGGTGTAAAATCCTATATCCTGTCTTTTTTGCCAACCAGTTTGTGAACGTTAGTGATGCTAAAGTGCCTTTTCGTGTGTGGAGTGCAAGAGTGCCTTTTCCCCTTCTGTAAGGAGCCATTCAATTTCATTACAACCACATGATGTATCTTGTGACTATGCAGGTGTGTGCTAGGTGTAGCACCTACATTCCTTCTTAAAGCAGCCCATAAACAAACAGCACATACATTGTCACACACTACACTCCTTTGTTTCATGCAAGACAGCTACTACTCCTACTATCTATAGTAGGCTTTAAATGTTGTCAAAAGCACAAGGCAGTTACATACATAGACTTTTGATGCATCACCTTTGGGTGACTTCTGTGGAAAGTATGATGGTTTTTGTTTCTTTTAGATTACGCCTATTGAAACCTGTTTTTATGTCAACTTGAATGCTTTTGTTTACCTCATAAAAGTGGAGGAAAGAGAGAGAAAAGCCAATTGTAAAACTGAAATACACCTGAGAGCAACTACAACCTCCTAACGAGCCATTTGAGGAACATCCAAAGAACTGAAGTAAGTTACATTCAGTGGTAGTGGTGCAATTAGCACCAACACTACATTAACATCTTCTTCTTAATCATGTAAAGGCGTTCATTTAATTGTCTTTTTTGTGTCGTTTTCACGTTCACAGAAATATGCCAGCGATGAAAATGCTTCTAACCATTTCACTACATCTTCTGATAGGCCTATGTCTAATTGGTAAGTTGACAAACTCAATTACTGTATGTGGCCTATACTACGAAGTTAATTCTCACAGGGAATTTCAAATACAAGTCTAAGCGGTCTTCTCTCTGCAAATCGGCATTTATTTAGGATCAACAGCCGGTACTACGACCGCAGCCACCACTGACGCTGCTACTGCTGCCTCGGCGGCTGCGACCGCAGCTGCTACTGCTGCCTCGGCGGCTGCGACCACAGCTGCTACTGCTGCCACAGACGGCTCTGTGAGCGCCGCAACCGACGAGACGACAGTGGCCGCTACCACGGCGAACACCACCACGGCGAACACCACCAGCAGCACCGCCGCTACACCGGCTGGAATACTCAACCCACTCTGTCTACTACTTCTACTTCTCTGCTCGGCTTTATTTACTCTAAGGTCGGCGTAGCGTACTTGATATGAATGATTTTTAACGCGACCTAAATGATGGGTGATTTTCTTCAAATAAAACGAGTTTGCGTTCCAACTTTGTAGGCCTATCACAGGGGATATAATAATATAATTGTATTTACTTAATCTTTAATAACATTATCTTATTGGAATATGATATTAGTTAGCCTATTTTATGATGCAATGTCCAATGTGATAGGTTTAGAAAACTAGATGTAATGAATTCATGACAACATCGTGTTTTACAAAGTGTATAACAACTTGCATAATGTCAATGTTTTTAACGAGTTTATCTAAATAAAATATTAATAACAGCAGTCTGTGTCATTTACATTACAAGTTGTACCCGACTTTTGCCACTTTAGAGGAGGCAGAATAGAAGTCCAGTGGTAAGCTAAGATTAAATCCATTTAAAATCTTTAGGTATATACTGTATCTCACTTTAAAAAGGAGTGTAAAATCACATCTTAAAATCAACAATTAACTTTTTGTGGCGCAATTGTAATTATGTGATGTAAGGTCCTTCTCAAAACCATAACGAACACGGCTAATATCTCTTTAAATGAAGTTGTGTTCATCTCCGAGTTCTTCAGTAACTAAATTATAAGTTATACCCTAAATCAGTGATTCCCAACCAGGGGTAGCCTATGCCTAACCTGGGTACGAGCAGGTTCCAAGCGGTGTTCTACTTGCAAGGATTTTGATTTTACTTTATACCTACAAAATACAAATGACATCAAATATTAATATTTGTTCAATATTATATATTTTTATTTTACTGGAGCAGAAATAGAAATACGTCTCAGCCTCTTCCATTTAAAATGATTTGGTCACTAACACATAGGCCTAATGATGCTAATGATAATATATTAAACATCTCTGGTTTGGTGTCCACGAAGGGGCAACTGAGATGTACTGTATGCCCTGTGGGGATACACAACATTTTTTTTCAAAGGTTGGGAAACACTGCCCTTGCTAGACAAATAAGCTAATGATGACCTCACAGAAAATTAGAGTTAGAGTTATTAGTGTTTTAGTCACTTATTGACTGCATGTATTTCTCTACGTCTTTCCATCCCACTTCGTTTCCTTCTGAATAGAAAGCCTCTTTGATAACCCAACCCGAGATGGACTTCTACCACACCTAAAGGACACATTTTTGTGACACACATAGCCAAACATCCACATGTTTACACAACCAGTTCAAAATACCTAGACACAGGTGGTACAAACACACACTAATAATTGTCAGGTTTGTGTCAGAGTCTTAAGCCCACTATTCATCTTTGAGATATATGGGGCATTTCCATTCGACTGTACAACCACATTTTTGTAATTCAGGATGTTTATTTTCATTAGATAAAGCACAGATTCATAAACGTCATTTTGCCAACAAGAACAGCATTAATGATACTAGAAGTTACTGACAGGGAACAGGTTTATGGCCTTTCATAAGTTCACTGCATTAATTATCAACATTTGTCTCTTTACTGCTCCGTTGACCCTTAGCCTTCACACTTTGGGACTTCTGCAGCAAGGCCAACGTGTCCCTTTTCTCAACTTTCCTCAGCTGTTTCTTCTTCATCCTCTTTATCTTCGATGTATTCCGGATCTGTGTGATTTAAAAAAAGAAATGGATCATGGGCATATTTTCAAAAATCCATCGAGATCAAGAAAAGATATTGTTTGCATTATGCCTCACAGACTTCAATGGCATTTCAACAAAATCCCTGGTCACATATGCGGCTATGGAAAACGTTCAATTCCTCAGACTGCTGTCGTTTCCCATGTCAAGCACTTTGTATTGCAGTTTTGGAAGAAAAGCACTATTAAATAAAGTTTGATTGATTGTACTTCCAAGAAGAAACTGCATACTGCTTTACTATCCAGACTGTTCTTAGATGTGGTGTCCTGATGGTGGAACGAGCTACGTAGCTCCATATGAATAAAACCTCACCTTAAAAAAAAAATCAACCAAAAACTAGCCCCATATGTGCCTCCTGCGCTCCGTATGAACACACGTCGCTATGGAGTCACACTGTCACCACCGCGGATGGCTGGGGACGAAACTACACTGGTCTCCAATGTGGAATTGGTTATTTTAAAGTACCCACTGTACTCATGCATGTGCACTCTTGAAAAAACGCACTGCTACTTTGTTGGTACGCTGTGAAACAAACATTTAAATCCACGTCTTGTGCCGCCTCGTTGGTTTTAACCAATACATCCTTGGTTGTTTACGTCCACCGTTTGAGCACAGCACTAGTCCAAACATGTCCGCACTCTGGATGTATTGGTTAAAACCGACGATGTGACAATAAGTGGATTTAAGTGTTATTTAAATTTAAATGTTTGTTTCCAACAAAATATCAGTGCGTTTTTCATGACATGCGTGAGGATTCCAGATTGGAAAGTGGTTGAAAGACAAGTGCAGTTTTGGTCCCCAGCCATCCATGGTGGTGACAGTGTGGGTGGTGACAGTGTGTCTCCATACTGACGTAAACCAACCTCGTCCAATAACATCTCATCAAGTGATTTGTTGTTCTTAGAACATGCTTTGTATGGATAGCCTACTCCTAGAACACATTTTACTACCACCAATCTAATTTACATTTAGTGTGCGGTTGACTCTTACCACTTGAACAATCTCCGCCTTGCGCTCATTCTCAGCGCGCCGCTTCAAGGTCTCCTCCTGGCGTTTCCTCTTGTCCTGTTGTCCAAACCATTTTTAAATGAGTAATCAATTTTTCCTCCATAGCAAGGATTTTAAATAATGTCATTTAGCGTAGGCCTACCTCTTTCTCTTTGGCTTTGTCGTCTTTAAGTTGACGGCAGTACTTTTTGACCAACTGCTTCTCTTGCTTGGCTTCCATCTTTTTCCCCCAAGAAGTACGCAGTGGCTTATCCCGCACCAACGCAGAGAACCTGGAACAAAAAAGAAGTTGCATTTGGTCAAAATAAGAGTAGGTTCGGTGACGACGCTTGACAACAGATGCGTCGTTGATCCGAGGGTAAAGGAACCACCGACCTTTGTTTATTCCGGTCCTTCCATACTCGGCCTGACTTGGGTCTCCCCAGGGGGATCGGCGGGGTCTGTTTCGCGCCGGTGACAGACAGCGCGTTCTCCTGGGGCGTTTTACCCGGGCGCACGGGCGCCGTTTCCATGGTACCAGCGGCTGTTTCTAGCGTCGTTCTGTATTGCCAAGTAACAGGGTGGGATCGGTAGACTCACTAACGAGCGCCCCCGTTTGTTCTTCCTGCGACTCTTCTTTCGGCGGAGACAGAGCAGGCTTCCTCGCCCTGCGTGCGGAGGGCTTGGCCGGACTCGGCGCCTGAGAGTCAGCCAGGAGCGCCGGCGTGCGGACTCTCCGTCCGCTACGAGTCCGCGTACCGACCTCTTGCGTGTTTTCGGGCTCTTCTATTAACTCGGGATCTGACTTTTCAGTCGTAACACACTCTCCCTGGTTTTTCATGTTGATCAGAATCACGTCGTACACGGTCTCGGTGTGATGTTCATATAAAATAAGAGAAATTACAAACTGTTAAAGTACATTCAACTTTACGTTTCGTGGACGTAGACACACGTGTTTGGTGCGTGTTTCCGGGTCACGAGTCCGTTGCTTGGTTAGTTTTTCTTCTGTTGTTTTTTGTATCTGTTAAGAACACGACAGTCTGTATAATACCGCCAGCTAGCGACCAGTCGATGTATGGAGCATATCTCTGCAGACCGGAGCTGGCTGCAAGTAGGTGGATACCGGCACGTGGGAGGGGCTTACAGCCGCCTTGGGATGCGGCTTGTTCGTTCCCACATTTGATTGATTAACCGAACTAAAGGTAATTGAAATGTGGGACATTAATGTGAAAATATGTGTTATGCTATGATGCAGGCACGTGCATTTAGCACCTTCAAATGCTAAATCAATGCATGCAGGGGCGGACTAGGACCAAAAAATTGCCCAATTGTCCGGCGGTCCACCGGGAAAGGTACTCCCGATGGCCAGTCCACCCCTGAATGCATGTAACAGGCAATGGGAATGCAGTTTAGCGAGCTAAATGAATCCACTGGTCATATTACGTTACAGTGCTGTGGTAAGACTAAGTCAGGCTGACTAGACTTTGGGGTTGGGTGAGGCTGCATACCTGTGTTGCATCTAGCATCAAGCAAGTCCCACAGGTCAAACCAGACATGTCAGCAAGCTACCACCTACTCTGGCAAACAATCCATTTGTTCATCTTTGCAATAAACCGGTTTTCAACATCCACCCGTGTCTTGTCCTTCAGAGGAGCCCTGCACAAGAGGCTTGCAGTGGAAGGTAGCAGAGAGATTGCTACACTGGTGCCCAAACAGGGACTTCTCTGACCCAGGAAGCGAAGCAGAGTACCTCCCAGCACCAGCCCTTTCCCTGGTGGCAGCGATGGACATCAGTGGGGCCAATGAGCATGCAGCGTGGCACAACAGGGTTGTTTTTAAAATTTTAGGTATGGTAACCCTGTAAAGAGTCCAGTTGTTTATGTTGGGTATGGTAACCCTGTTAAGAGAGTCCAGTTTATAGTTTTTTGGATGCAGGGGGAGTAGGTTTTGGCTGGGGATTCTTTATCTGTAGTTTACTTCATGAAAAGGTTACAATCCATCAAAGACTGACACCTTGTGACAAACAACTTCATCATGGAGTTGGTTGTCACGCTGTTGTCCCAATGGTTTTCAATTGGTTTTCTTCACAAATGCACAGTATGGTTTTTAACAATTTATGCAAAAAAATACACATAAACTTCTCGAATAGTTATTTAATGTTCTAAATGTTACTTGGGTGTTTTTCCTTCTTTGTCTAAGCAGGAGCATAAGAGACCTCCACACAACTCTGCTCTGGATCCGCAGCAACAACCATTTGTTCAGCGGCAAAGTCACAGAGCCAAAGTTTGTGGGGATGGATGGGGAGGAGAGGCAGGTGGCCCTGAAGAAGCGGCAGGAGATGCAGGAGGGTGATGAGAACAAGGACCCCTTCTTGATCATCTTCCGAGTCCCAAGAAGACATGGACCTTTGTTTAGACTCCTGTGTTTATGTTCAGAATCTCCAAATCAAATGCATGTTTCGGGGAACCCTTAGTTGGAAATAAACTTGCAGTGAATTTGATTTTAATTTCATTGTTTTTTTAAACCCTATTTTGTTCAGACGAACATTAATTTAAAAGGCACATATTTCATATAAATCTAGCAAGGTAAATACAATCAAGGTTTTTGCTACGGCTATGCAAAAACCCAAGTAAAACGTTTATGTTTATGTTACTGTAGAATAGAGCCATACTATCCAGCACCCTTTCACCTACTTCCATGGATCCACCCCTTCTCACCTGACCTGTCAGGTGAGAAGTGAACCGCATGAAACCCCTGTCCCTGATTCAGACGCAAACACCTATGGTTGTGTGTGTTAAAGTGAGTTTTACTACTTTCTTTGTTGTACTTGGTTATTTGTAGTTATTTGTACAACCTTGCACCCTCCTACCTCTCTGACCTCCTCCACCACCACATCCCTGCCAGTCACCTCAGGTCCGCCGACTCCAACTGCCTACAAATCCCAAGGACCAAGCTCCGGACCTGGGGTGACAGGGCCTTTTCAGTCACTGCACCCTCCCTCTGGAACACCCTCCCCATCCACATCCGTAAATCAGCCACCCTACCCTCCTTCAAACAGGCCCTCAAAACACACCTCTTCAAACTCGCCTTCATCTGATTAACCCTTCCTCTATCCAACCCACAACTCAAGTTTTACAAATTATTTCATTTATGTCTCATTGTACTTTTGTTTCATTTTTGTTTGTTTTGTATTGTTTTGTCTATCAAAGATCTTTTATTGTTGTGTTTATGTAAAGCGCTTTGGGTACTAGAAAAGCGCTATACAAATTGAATAAATTATTAAATCTGCACGTCTCTTTTCCAACTCTGTTGTTCTC